>PVHY01001029.1:0-178692 GCA_004024945.1 Uropsilus gracilis | reverse complement strand
GACAGGCCAGACTCCACAAGCTTTGCCCTAAATGTGTCTCCTCAAGCTGGGCAAGGTCAGGTCCTCTCCCAGCACGGCACAGCTTTGCTCTTCCCAGATCAGGGGCTGTGTCCAGGCAGGTAGAAGAGCCTCCTCCTCCCCGGGGTCAATAGTTCAAGGTCAGCTGGAGAATGTGAGGGAGCGGGTTTCTTGAGGGTGAGAGCCCTGAAGCAGGAAGTGCAGAAATCAGAGAAAGGGAACCACGAGCTCTCACTGGATTAGGTCAGGTACTGCAGAAGCCGAGCCCCACATGGAATCCACATGGGGATTCCAGTTCTGCTGGGGCACCAGCGGGGAAGGATGTGCCCAGGATGTAAAAGCAGAAGGAGCTGCTGGCTGATACCCCTCAGGAACAACACTAAGGAATCTGAAAATGCGCATTCATGCAGGTTGGAGTGCAACCATCCTGTTACTGATGCCAACTGCCTGCAAGCATCCCAACCTAAGCAGCCCAACACTGGCTGCAGCAGCTGCACAGACACATCTGCCAGGCAGGGCAGGGCCAGGACTGGGGCGGGAGGACAAGGAGGCAGGCGAACCCCTGACCCCCAGGAATCTTCACTCTTTTTCTCTGGCCTCTTTCTCTCTGGTGTTCTCAAGGGTTCTCTTCTCTCCGTGCCCCATGCTCTTCCCCCTCACGTTTTCCTTTCCTGGGGTGATGCTACCCTTTTACATCTCTACCCAGGCACCCACTCACAGATGCGCACACCCACTGGGCCCAGGAAGAGGTATTACCACAGGTGCTGGCCATAGGGGCTAATGGAGGAAAAAGTCTGACCACCTCATTTGCCCTACAACAATCATGTAAGAAAAAAAAATGTATATAATATTATATGTAATTTTATATATCATCTAATATATAATAAAAGAAAATATATCTGATATATTATATATCATATATATCATACATGTATGATGATGTGATATATATAATACAATGCATTATATAATTATATTTATATGATATTTAAACATTGGAGGGATGGTGACACTATTATTCTTTAGAGGAATTTATGCCCGTCCTGTCTCTAGTTTTCAAAAAACAGATAAGGTAGTAAAATGAGGTGTTCCTCATTTCACAACATGAGCCCAGTCTGGTCTGTGATAGCACCCAACGGCAAACCATCTTAATCTGGGAAAGAATGAAAAAGCCTGATCCAAGAGATCCAAGGAAAATGATAATACCCATATACACTTTAAGGCCCATTGTCATTAAACTGGTGGATGCTGATGCAGGGGAAGAATACGAGAAGCAATGGAAGAAAGAACAGAAAACCTGCAAGAGCTCACCTCTTAGAATGTCTGTGGACTTCTGAGTGGAAAACCTACAAGCAAAGCAGTATTTAAATTACTCAAAATTCCTAATGTAGCATGTTTAACCTAGACTGAAATGTCCCCAGACATCAATGATAAAGAAATCTTTAGATACTTCTGAGAAACAAAAGCAAAAATAAGCAATTGTAATTAACTCACGTTAAAAAGCTTTTAGATAACAAAAGAAAATGCAGGTAGACATCAATTGAATGTGAGAAAATAATAACACATTACACCACTGAGAGAGAGTCAATAGTCAAGATATAGAGAAGCTTACTCTGTAAAGAAAAAAAAAAAGTTAATAAATGGGTAACAGACCTGAAAATTCATTCACCAAGAAGGATACGCAAAAGGCCAATAAATATATAGAAATCTGTTCATCATTGCTATTAATAGGGGAGGTGCTAGTCAGAACCACAGTAAGTATCAACTCACACATATTTCAAATAGCACATGTTACAAATTCCCCAGCAAGTACTGGAGATGAGGTGGAAGAAGAGGAACCCTCTTACTCTGTTTATGGGATTGTAAACAGTGCAATCATTTGGGAAGTGACCTGTATTCACCTTAAAAAACTAAACACGGAAATACTATATGACCCAGTCATCCTGCCTTTGGGTGTCTATCTGAAGAACTTGAAACCAGCTACTCAAAAATGAGATGTTCCATGATGTTTATTGCAGCCTATTTGCAATAACTGATATCCAAGTGTCTTAAGAGGCCACTGATTGAGGCTTAGATGAGGAAGATGTGGTCCGTTCATGCAGTGGAATGTTATTCAGCTCTGAGGAAACACAAATCCCAGCAAAATGGAAGGCATTGAAGGGAATTATGTGTAGTAAAACAAGTACAAATAACAAATACTGGCATTTACGTAGCAGAGATTTAATAAAGCAAAATACCTAAAAAATAAAACACAGGAGATTAGCAAATGAAGTGAGGTTTCCGGGGTTAGGAGGAAGGGAGAGGGAGGAAGAGTCATGTAGGGTAAGGGGTGGTGGTAGGAAAGAAAGTACTGTCTGTGGAACACGAGTAGCCATGGTGTTTTTAGCAAATGGTTCTTCAAACACTTTCAAAGGAGTATTTGATTTTCTTTCAAGTAGAATTGATTCAATGTTCTAGAATTTAATATTTTGGGGGTTTTAAAATTCAAAAAGTGCATTCAACAACTATTTTGAATGACAATCATAGAAAATAATTTAAGATAAACAGTCTCAGCATGAGCTAGCATTAGAAGATCAAGGTAAAGTAGAAATATTTTTTGAAAAACCATTTCTCATGAAAACTTTGAAACAGAATAGTATCATGAATTCTCTGCTGTTCATGATCCAGCTTCAATAATTATTCATTTACATTCAATTTTAATTTATTTTCACCTCGGCCCACTGCCCCCCACCATCTGGTAATTTTGAGAACCATCATGTCATCACATCTATAGAAATTTCAGGGAATCTCAAAATAATTATGCTGAGTAAAAAGAAGTAAAACAAAAAGAATATGTACTTTGTGAACTTATTTATTTAGGATTCTAGAAACACAAACGTATCTACATTGACAGGAGGTAGATACTACCATCTATGGTGGGGTAAGTGGTGGGGAAAATGGTGGGAGAGGTAGAGGTAGGAATTAGAATCAAGAAACAAAACCACATTCCTGGATTTGAGTTCACTGAGAAAATATCTTTAGTGAAAATAAGACAGATGACATGCCTTTTGTTCCGAATCCACTGGACAAAGGAATCCAGAGACAAGCACCAGGACACAGGGGAATTTTCTGGGTTATAAAGGTGGTATTTCAAAGCACAGGGGGAAGTATTTCTCAAGAGAGTTGCTATAACTGACCAGCACTTTGGAGTGTAACCTGGCTCTTGACTTGACTTCTTTTCAACAGGAAACCTGAGGGAAATAGAACTGAATAATTAACAAAGTGATGGAGTAAGATTTTCTGGACTTTTGTGAAGGGAGTTTTATATGAAACAGAAATTTGACAGATTTGACTACATAAAAACGAACTCAATCATGAACTTCAAAAATGCACAAACAAGAATTGGTAAAGGGCAAAAGATAAAGTTGCACATGATAGGTTAATATTCTTATGATTTTTTTAAAAGAAGAAAATGAAGTAGTCAAAAACAAAGAAACAAATGAAAAATGTTCATATGGATAAATTACCACTTCAAACTCAAGGCTGTTCTACCTCTTTAGTAATCAAAAGTGCTCCTAAAAGTAAAAATGACTCATCTTTTTTTCACTCATCATATTGGAAAGGATTAAAAATTTGACAAAACCCTAAAATAGCAGAAAAGTGGGAAAATTGAGATCCTTATGCATTGTGGTAGAGAATACAAATAAACTAACCATTTTTTTATTAAAAAAGAATATCTATGACCCAACCACCACACTTAGAAATTATTCTAAGAATATCACTGCTAAACAGTCCTATGATATAAGCACCATGATATTTACTAATGTTCTTGGAGAGTGATATTTTGGGAATAACCTACATATCTGTAGTTAAATGATTGGTTAATGATTTATAATACACCAATTAATCTTATTAATTTAAAATAGGATGTACTCATAGGGTCATCTTTTCCAAGGTATGCACCTTTGCTCTCCATACGTTGCCACTCCTTTCCACTTCCACATCCAGTCATTCCTTATGGGTCCCAGATCAGTCTAAATTCTTCATCATTGGGGAGACCATTTCCAACCTGTACTATAAGAGTGGCTACTTCTTAACGTTCAAGACATTTCTTTGCTACCTTCATGGCACAACTTGTTTACTCCTTTATTAAACAAATATTTCATTAGGTGCCTGCTTCTAATCTACCAATCACACCTAAAGTGATTGACTCTTTCCATGGCCATCTCTCCTGAACTGACAGCCTTCATAGAACAGACAGTGGCTGATTCACTCCACTGCCGCAGACTCCAGTCTAGAGCCTAGCACAGGAGCAGTGCATGTTTCTTGAATGATGAGGAGACCGAATGGAAGGAGGAATGCTGGATGGCTAGGTGAATGGATGGAATGAGTAAGTTAGTGACTGAGTGGTGGGATGTTCGATAGAAGGATGGGTATTGACTGGGCATAAGTCAATGAATAGATAAGCGGAAAGATGGTTTAGTAGATAGAAGGGGTGAAGTGTCTTTGAGTTCATCCAGTTACCAACTTGTCTCAGATAGGACATAGAACTCAACTTTCAGTTTTCAGACATATATAGTGTCTACAAAATGGGCAGCACCTGCAACCTACTCAAAGCCGTAGAACTCTTGGGAACCATCAGTGCTGTCTTGATAACGCAGAATAAAATCAAAATTTCTGCATACCTTCCAGGGCCCAGTCTGGAGAACAGAAAGTAGACATTTGGGTTCGTAGACCTTGACTTTCCTGAGAAACCAACCGAAAAGCAACCTGGGATTTAGCACCAGCAGGAATCCTCCATCACCACCAGGCAGCAAAGAGGGGTCCAGGAAGCTGATGCAACCAGGACCCCGGTGGGCTAAACAGAGGATGGCCAGGCAAGGGCACATGCCCTGTTTCTCTTTCCTTCCTCCCCTAACTCTCGTCCCTGAACCAAATCCAACAGAGAAACAGTCAAGAGGAGAACTTGGGCAAATGGGTCCGAGGCACCAGCACAAAGGTAGGAATGAGGGGTGGGTCTGAAGAGAAGGAGGCCTCCCCCTGCACACCCTACAAAACTGAAATCGATAAATATTTAAATGTATCTCCAATGTCATATTCTTTCGATCAGTCAAGCAACTGCAAATGAATGCTTATATACACTATGAATAAATTATGTTGGGTGTGTGTACATTTTAATATGTCTGATGAGGTGGGGGTGGGGTGGGGGACAGCAACGACCTTAAAGTGACCCTCTCACTCTCTGCTGCGAGTGAGTGTTCTAAGGTCCAGCTTCCTGTTTGGACAAATAACTCAGCTTCCTGATTTTAAGGAATTCATGTCAATTTTTCCAGAAGCCTGTGAAGTTAAAAATGTAAAAAATACCGAGTCCCTTGGACATGGCAGAAGCCAGAGTATTTTCTGGAGACACTGGCTCTGCCAGAGTGATACCAGGTTGTGAGTAACGCAGCTAAAGTGCGTTGGTGCCAGAGGACCCTGGTGGGTGGAGTCTGAGAGAAAGACCCTGTGAGAAGCGCCAACAGGCAGCTAAAAAGGAGGGGGAAAAGAGCAAAAGAGGAAAAGAGACATGAATGGCAGACTGAGAGAACAGGCCCCCACGGCCTGGCCAGGATAAACCCCCTGGAAGAGTGAGCTGGAGGTAGCAAGGAGCCATGGTTACGGGTAAGAAGAGTGGCCAATGTGGAGCGTGTGGCACCGCATCAGGGTGGCATAGTGAGCTGGTACCTGGAGATGGCCAGGGGTTTGGAAAGGTGATTTGTGCATCAGCAATTGTGGAAGAAATTTGAAGAGCCTTGGAGAAGCAGAGCAGCACAGAACTCTGGAGAAGAAGCAGAGAGAAGATGCCAGAAGAGGAGTGGACTTTGCAGGGTGCCTGCAGGCTTGGAGGGGTGCCATCTTGGACATGTGTTTGGGACTTTTGGACTAAACGGTACTTGGGGTGAAATAACTGGCCATTTGTGGCTTTGAGGTCTTTTCATTTTCCTGGTTAATTTCCTTTGTTAATAAACCCTGTTGCTAAACTGCATTTGAGTGGCAACTGCTACCTGCGGGTGAAGAGAGCTGGGTAACAGAAACCGCATTTTAAGAGTGTTGTCTTTTTTTCCCTATGACTTGCTTTTTGGTGGTTTCTGCCCCTTTTGACCCAATTTCAAGAGGAAGCAGGCAAGGTCCCCCCAGGCATATCATATGGAATCTTGAGTCTCCCCAGTTGCATCTCCCTTGACTTACCAACAAGGATATTCAACATCCTTATATTGGTGAGTATTTTCTATACCTCAGTGTTGAGAGGGAAGGCAGAAGTTAAATGGGGGGGGGCACCAACCAGCATGGGACATGGGGCATGTGTATTGGCATATGTAAATATATAACCATGTTGTTTTCACTATGATCTCTACAATGAAATTATGTTTCACTCCCCTTTCTTTGCTTTGTTTCCTGATCAATGTTTTTTCAAAATTCCACATGATAATGTTCATCAATTCTGTGATAAAACAGTGGCATATGTTTAATGACAGTCCCTCTGACTCAGATCCACAGCTCAGAAAAGAACAGCGCTGATGGAGAGACAGAATAGAGAGATGGGGGCCTTCTCAGGGCTTCCTGCTACTTGGGGAAGTCCTGAACACGCAGGTCTTCATCTGGTTGGAGATCAATTTGGCTGGAACAGCGGGTCTTCTAAGCTGTGCCTCCAGAGTCTCAAGTTGCTCTGTCCCCTGGACAGCCACCACGTGGAGTCACAGGTACAGCAGGTCTGGCTGCAAATCACAAGGTGCACAAGGACTGTGAGCCCTTGCCTGTGCCTTTTGTGCATCCAGAAGTTTAGTCATCAGGGCTCTTCAGAGGAACAGAGCCAGTAGGAGACATGTAGATACAGGTAAATGTAAATGTAGGCAGGGATAGAGATATAGACATAGATGCATAGGTATATAAAGAGATGTCTTATATGGAGTTTGCTAATTTCATTATGGAGATGGTCAAGTGCCAAGTTGTGAAAGGTGAGTTGGCCAGCCGAGGGCCCAGAATAACTGATGATGAGTTCTAGTCTAATACTGAAGGCCTGAGAGCCAGAACAGTCAGCAGTGCAAGCTCCCACCCAGAGCTTGGCTGGAGACCCAGAAAGAGCTGATTTTTCTGTTCAAGCCCAAAGACAACTAGGCAGAGAGAATTCTCCATACTCAAGGTAAGGTCAGCATTTTTGTTCTAGTCAGACCTTCCAGTGTCTGGATGAGGAAAGACTCACCTTAGGAAAGGCAATCTGCTCTCCACAGATGTTCATTTCATCTAGAACAACCTTATAGAAACACCCAGAACAATGTTTAACCAAGGTGTCTGGGGGCCTTGTGGTCCATTCAAGTTGATGTATAGAATTAGCTACTGTAGTAGGTAGCTAAGGGAACATCTTTGTATTTTATATTTGCCTTTACTTTTACTGTTTTCCAAAAATGTGAGACAGTTTCAGTGCAACTCTGGGAGTGAGTATTTGCAGAAGACACTAAAGCAGATGAGATACGGGGAGCTTTCACTTGGTGCCTTTTTGCAGGTTCAGCTGTGACTCTGGAGGGTACACTGAGACTTTTTTCACCTCTCTGGGTCTTGGGGTGTTTTATTTTCTGTGAGCAGTGGCATGAGCAAGTGACTCTGCAGTCCACATCCGTTGCCAGAAGCGAGCAATGTCCTCCAAGCCTGCATTGACTTTTACCTTGAGATTGTAGCAATGGTATAAAGAAAAGATTAGCCAAGTCTTTTTGTAAATGATCAGATAGTAAATATTTTAGGCTCTGTGACTCAGACCATCTTTTTCCTAGTCATTCGGCTTTGCTGTGGAACAGGAACAATAGCGCAATCAGTATGCACAGAAATGGGTAACTGTTCTGAGAAAAATGACTTACCAGCAGGTGGTAAGTTTGATTTGACCCATGTGCTACTGTTTGCAGACTCCCGATCTAAAGTAAGTGATGTTTCCAAAGGTTTAATCAGTGACTTTGATAAAGGTGGTAAAAGTTCAGGTGACAATGATGATGATGAAGATAATATATGGCACTTCCTTTTACAAAAGGATGTGTGTCCTTCAAGTATTAAAATAATACCAGCAGTTATAGGTAGAATGATGCCTTCCATCTCCAAAGAAACCCATGTGTCAACTCTCAGAATCTATAACTATGTTGCCTAATCTGGTGAAAGAGACTTTGTGGATAGAAGGTTTTGCCCTTGCTGTGGGGAGAGTATCTGGATGATCCCAAAGGACACAATCCATTCAACATGAGTCTCTAAACAAGGACCAGAGGCAGATTTGAGACTGGGAGAAGGGTCAGTAAGATGCACTGTGAGGGGGCATGGCCCTCTGTTCTGGTTTTTGAAGATGAAGGAAGGGACCAAAGTCAGCAAGCAATGTAAGAGGATTCTGGGAGCTACAAAGACAAGGGAAGAATCCCCCCACAGAAACTCCAGAAAGAATACAACATTGCTCAGACCCTGCTTCTCAGTCCTATGAGACCTACAGAATTTCATGATAATATATTTATATTACTTAAGCTACTAGATAGGGATATTTTGTTATAGCAGCAATAGAACACTGATACATTAACTCCCTCTGAATATTCAGAAGGCATGAAGTTTAAAATATCACCCAAAATGCCACTACTCAGAGATACACACTATAAACACATTGGTATTTTTTCAGACTTTTCTGTGTGTGTGTATGTATGTATATATATATATATATATATATATATATATATTCAAGAGTGAGAGAAATAAAACTATATTAGTTTACATTTGCTATAATTTATATGCTGTTTTATGTCATTTAACATTTTAAAAGAATTTTCCTGTGCCAATAAGTTTCTTCAAAAACATGTTTTCTAGTATAGATGACTCATAATTTATTCGCATTCCCTCTTTTTAATTGTTTCTAATCTTTTCACTAGTATGAAAATTGCCAAGGAGAAAAATTCTTGCACATATTGAAGTGTTAGATGTTATAAGGTTACGACTATCTTCTTTTTGCCATAAAACTTGTGACTATTTTTTTCTAATTCTGTTTGAATATAATTTATGAGAATGAGGTCATTTTTGATGTATAGAAATTTTCAATTTGTTTAGTCCAGCAGATTGATGATCCTCCACGTCTTCTCTTCCATGGCCGGAAAGGTAATTCCCACATTCAGATTTGTGTTGCCTTTTCATTCTTTTAAAGGTCTATTATTTCATTTTATCATTAGTCTAATTGGCAATTATTCAATTTCTCAACTAAACAAATCCCGGTAAGCAGCGTAATCATCTGCTGCATGACCCTTCTCTTTTGGCCAAGCTCACTTGTTACCCATAACCATATTCTAACACTTCAAAAATATGAATTTTCCCCATATGACTATCTCTGGAATCTGAGCATTGTATAGTCACAAGGTGAGGATACAGTCACAAGCTGGGATTTCAGATCTTTAGTGATTGAACTTGAGGTTAGTTCTTTCAGAGGTTTGCTTTATTCTCATCATCCTATAGGGGCACTAATAATTCAAAACCACTTTGGAATCACAGCCTGAAGGTCTTAGAACTTCAGGCACTTTCCTTTAAGTGCAAACCTACAGCATGGCTGAGACTAGGAATCGCTTAAGTCCACGGGTTCAAGACCCGCTGGGGACAACACAGTGAGACCTAGTCTCAAAAAATAGTTGGGCGTGGTGGTGCGTGCCTTTAATCCCAGCTATCTGGGAAGCTGAGGCTGGGGTTTGCTTGAGTCCCCGGTACCCTGGGGAACGTGAGCCTGTGGTACCCAGGGCAAAATAGTGAGACCTAGTCTCAAAAAAAAAAAAAAAAAAAAAAAGAACTTCATCTCAAACTGCAATACTGGGTGGGTATCAGTACCAATTCCAGGTCTCAGAAAAGGTATCTTTCCCTACTCTCAGTGCCAAGGCTAAGACACATGCATGATTTTTAGTTGTCCTTTACACATAATGGGCTTCTTCCTCATGGACATTTATACCAAAGTTGAAGACCATGACGCAAAAAAAATTTCCCCTGCTAGACTGATCTGGAGCTTCTTGTCCTTTTTTCTGATATGTAGAATAATAAGTCTTACATCCAGAACGTCCTCTTAGATTCAGGAAATGGTATAGCTTGCATAACATGTAATAAACCTTAAGTTCAGCCTTGGGGTTATTTTGTCTGTTTTCTTTTTCTATCTCTTTATAATTGTACCAGTATAATGGTGCTTTGAAAATTTTCTTTGTTTGTTTTAATATCTGTTAATACAATTTCTTCCTAATTATTCTTTCTTTCTACAATGTTCCTGGCTATTTTTTTTTCCATTCAAGATTAACATTTAGAAATAATGTTTGAAGTTCTCAGCCATCAGCCATATCAGTAAATGAATAATTTTCTTAAAGCAAACAAACAAACAAACAATCCTCCACTAGGATTTTATAAACCCTATCAGTTAATATGGGAAGAATTGAGACTTGTACAAAATTTAAGAGCTAGTATATTTTCTAATCAGAACTTGATAAGTTTTATCATTTTTAAAGACTTTTACACTATGTTATCACAGTTTTATTCATTTAAAGTTTTTTTCATATTCCTGGTTAGTGATATTTTTCTCAGTTATTATATATTTTATGCTGCAGAGAATAGATTTGTTTCTATTAATTTTCTATTGGTTATTTTTGGCATACAGAACTGCTAGTGATTTTTGTAACTCAACAACTTTCTGAGCTCTCTTAATCATTCTCAAACTATATTTCCATGATTTTAAGATACTATCAATGTTCAGATTGATCAAAATTTTAGAAGTAAATTCTTAAGGAAGACCAAAACAACAGTTCCAAAGAAATGAAAGGCCTGCTTGTGAGAAGGCATTCCGAGGTTTCAAATACTCTGCATCTTAGAATGAAAAAATTTTGCAACCAGCACTAGCCTATTACTGACATATAATAATACTGTCGTCTCTTTTCCTAGCTTCTCCTTTTACTTTTCTCTTATGTATTATTTTACAGGCTAATATTAGTGAAATTGTTCTTGATTTTAATGAGAAGGCCTCTAGTGCAGTGGTTTTTAATTACCTAATTTTTCTTCAGTGTGGGGAAGGTCATGGCCCTTCTGAGAAGCTGCTGAAAGATGTGCATTCTGTCCTCCAGATAAAAGCATATGTGCACCCACACCCAGACGCCATTTGCCTGAGCCTTCAGAAATCTCCCATCCCACTGTGGTCTTCCGAGAACCGCACAAGTTCATGCAACCAGATTCAGGGCCTTTCCCTAGGGTTTGCCTGATGGAGAAATGTTAAATGCTAATTTAAGAGAAATCATCTTTGACTGATGAGGACTTTTTCTTATTCCCGTTTTATACCCCTCCCCACAAATCATGACTTAGTGTTGAATTGTAGTAACCACCACTTAAGTCAAAGCAGCGCTCATTCATTTCCTCAACCCTCAAGCATTCACTGGCTTTGCAAGGAGCTTTCAGTCTGTCCTAGGGTGGGAAGGGGGAGTTTCTCTGGCCATGCCTGCTTGCTACTGGGCACAGATATGCGACCTCCTTTGGTGAACTGCACTTTAGCAGACTGACTGAGCAGAGGGTAAAGGGGTGCTTATGCAGCAAACCATCCCCTCCTGTGCTTCTGCCATCACTGTAAGCAACACATAGCCCTCAGACCTCAGGGAACCCGCTGCTTTAGAAAGTGAAAAATGCCTGCACGGATCTGGGTCCAAATACAGGATGGGTCCCATAAAGTACTATCAGCCTCTGATGTTGTCTTGGGTCCTTTTATGTGGCCTTCCTTGTAATACCACATTCCACCAGAGGGGGCCAGTTTAGTCTGAGTCAGCACAAAGGGGGGTGTGGGGGAGGGGAGGGGACAGTGAAAGAAAGGCTCTGCTTTTCACCCTGCATCAAGGGCTTGCCTAAGCAGGTGGGGTCTGCCTGGACAATCGCTCTTTGAGTGAACTCAGGTTTAACTGATTAGGAACTCTGATTTCATCTGCAAAACCCTTTCATCTTTGCCATATTCTATCAGTTAAAAGCAAATTACAGTACCCACCGACAGTCAGGGGACTGGGATCATCTCATTCAGTGGACTCATAGAATTCTTCCCAGACCATCATCTATTTACTACTTTTAATCTGCTAACACATTATGCAGCTTTTGGCTATATTAATAATATTAATATGATTAATATTAATATAGTAGCTAATGCTTATTAACCTATTGATAGAATGAATTCCTTGATAGCTATCAATACAGTGGTATGCATGTAAAGATTATGCTCACATCTTAATGCAGTTAACCACATCCATATTAAGCCATTTTGCATTCCCAGAATAAATCCTGTTTGATCATAATTTAGAATTCTTTTCAAATGTGGCTCATTTTCTTTTATGGAGAAATGTATTTTGTTGTTCTCATATTCAAATAGGCATTCTCGTTGCATTTGAAAGCAAAAAGTAAAGTTAACTTTGAAATGCAGTTTAAAACCCAGTAGAAGTCGACTGGATCTGTGAGGATCAGACAAGAAGCAGAACCATGGCAGGTATTAGGAGATAAGACTGGGAAATGACGTGAACAGAACTGAGGGCAGTGAAGTGTGGATCCAGGGAAGGCTGCAGGAATACTGGCACCATCACATCCACTTTAGTCTGGTCAGTTTGCCAGGGCAACTCACAGCTTGTGAGTAACTTTGAAAAGAGATCATGGATGGAGTGAGAAGGAATCATGCTGGCAGAAATAAGCCAGCAAGAAAAAGACAAAAACCGGATGGTCTCATGTATAGATGGGATATAGGAAAACAAACCAAAGGTCAAGAAAAAGTCAAAGGTGACAAGATGACAACGAAACTAAAGCATATAGCTAGGGAAGGGAAGGGTGGGTGGGAGAAGTCAAGGAAAGGATGGGCACAAGAGATCAAAATGACAGTTCACGGGTGATATGGCGGTGGGAAAACCCTGGGGAATATAACGATATATTTATAAAGACATTTTTTCAAGTACACAAATCATTAAAAAATAAATATTTCCATTGAAAATTTAACTCCTGAAGTCATTCTATAAGTGAAAAATAAACCCTAGCAAAGAACTTCATATAAGAAATGTGAGCTATACACTAACAATTTTAAATATGGATTGTTACACATTGAAACGATAGTATTTTGAAATATATATTAGAATATAGCAAACATATTATTAAAGCTCATTTTGTTTATATTCTAACAGGTGACAATGAAATTCAGTATTATATATAGGAATTTTTTCAGATATTATATATTTTATATGTATATTACATATTGGTATTATATATAGCTCATTATACTTTAAAGGAAAAAGAAAGACCCTGAACTGAAGCGGGACCCCACAGAGGAGGATCCCTGGAAGAAGGCCCTTTGCAGGGGCCAAGCAGTGGGCTATGGTGGGAAGATGACTGGAGCAAGCAGAATGAGGTCACCAGGGTCACCAGGTAGCTTTGCGTCTGTCTGTAACTCTGGGTGCCCACCTTAGCTCTGCTTTTCACCCACCCTGCGAATCTCACAGGAGTTCTGGGAAAATGCAGGTACAAGCAGCGATGTCGAGTCGATACTGCACCATCCAAACCCACCTACTATCACTTCCTGAGGTTGAAAGTAATTCACGAGAATCATTTGGGCACAAGAATGACCAGGCTTAACAGCAGGAAGGATCTGCCCATCAACCTCTCAATGTCCGCGGATCACAAACAGGCAAGAAGCAAGGACATGTGGGCATTGAGGTGGCAGGTGAGGGGAAGGGTGATTTCAGGCGCTCACGGGAAGCAGCGATTGCTGAGCTCTCAACTGACACTGGGCATGAGCCAGGCAGTGACCAAACACTAGCTCCCTGGAGCGGAGTTCAGCTGTGTCTGTTTCTGGGGAGAACAAGGAAAAACTGTTTACTTCTCCATCTTTATATTTTGATTTTTTCCTTGTCAACTTGGAAAGTTTTCCATTTTAAGCAGCAAAAGACTTTGAGGGGAGGAAAGTGCAATGCTTTAATAGCAAAATAAGTTGGGCATAGTGGTGCGCGCCTGTTGTCCAAGACCTGGGAGGTAAGAAGTTTGGGATTGCTTGGGTTTGCGCATTTGAGACTACCCCGGGCAACATAGTGAGACCTAGTCTCAAAAAGAGCAGCTGGGCTCTGTGGCAGGCATCTGTAATCCCAGCTACCTAGGAGGCTGAGTCTGGGGTTTGCTTGAGTTTGTGGTACCCCAGGGAACAAGGCAAGACCTAGTCTCCGATAATAATAATAATAATGATGATGATGATGATGATGATGATGATGATGATGATGATGATGATGATAGCAAAACAAACCTAAATTAATTTTTCTCTTTTATTTTTGATTCGATGAAACATAAATTTGGTCAACTTATTGAAAGATGTGCTTCTCCCTCACTGATCCTTTGCTCTGTCTTGTGCTTTCTTTGCTGTTTTCTTCTCACATTCTAAGGTGGCCTCCTCATACGTAAAGGAACATGGTGTTATTGGTGATGCTTAGTGGTTTTTTTGTGGTGACAAAGCAAAGATGCCCATCTCACCCAATGGCTTCACGATCCTGGGAGAAGGCTCCTGTAATCAGTAGACATTGTGGATAAATTCCAGGATTTAAAGACAAGCACTCATAAAAAGCCACAGGCATTTGCAGAAACAAATGGGAGATAGCGAAAGGTTAACATGAAGATTTCACTTTGAATGAAGAAGCAACATGGCGCCACAACAGCCTGTTGATGTGGGAATCAAAGAGCTGGTGGAATCCCATGACTGAGATCCAGCCTGGATTTCATACCAGGCTCCTCAACAATACACAAGTTGAGAGCCCCGAAGAGAAGGGGATAGACTGGTTGAAATCTCATTCATTCATGCATCCATTCATTGATTCATTGATTCATGAATGACTGTGTTCCAACTACACACCAAGTGCTGTGCTGGGTGCTACTAACTGGAAAAGGAATACAACCTAGCCCACTGTCTTAGGGATGTTAAAATGCAGTGGAAGTCAGAAAGATCACTAAGAAACCACCTTACCTGTAATACCTGCATTACCTGGGACACCTGCATTGTGTGTGACGGGGGCCAAGACACAAATCTCTTTGGAGATCTTTGGAATACCCCAGGAGAGGTCTGAGCCCTGTAAGGTAGGGTGGAGAAAGCCAGAGAGTGCATACTGACCCATGGATTGAGACCCCTGGGAAAGAGAGTGAGCATGGACAGTGAGAGGGGAGAGCAAGTCCCGTCATGCTCTGAGCCTGGGGCAGGGGGAGGCCTGATTCCTTCAGGATTTGCAGGGTTTGAGGTGGGGCTGACCAGGCCATGGGTGCATCAGGACTACACCTTCATCCATGACATTGGGATTTGGAAATTTCGGAGACCAAGCCACCGTGTGATAGGTAGGCAGAAGAGGAAAGGTGGATGGATGAGGCCGGAAGCCAGCTGAGAAGTGAATGTAGTGAATGCGGGAGTGACAAGACTCAAAATGGAAGGTCATGGTGAAGGGTGCTGTATCTACATGAGAGGGAAAAGTCATTATGAGGTCACAGTGGGTGGGGTTTGATGGCCAGTCAGCCGACAGAGGTGAGACAAAGGAGCCTCCATCGTCCCCCAGCCTGAGAGGCAAGATGAGCTGGGTAGCCAGCAATGCGGTGGGGGTGGGGCCATCCTGACCGTGGATGAGGCTTCCAGGTACATGTGTCCAGATTTCGGAATTGAGGAGAGACTTGAACATGGAAGTCACATGACCTAGGGCAGGCATTCTAGGGTGTTACCAGATGTCTCCACTCAGGCTTCCTGTGGTCGGTGCTGGCAAAGTTCAGCTCCACCCCTTCCCTCCCCTCTGCCCCTATCCTTCCTCACCCTTGGGAGCCTATTGTGGTGTGTGTTTCTGGAGTTTCCCAGAGCAGAGCTCTTGTTACCACACCAATTCCTGGCCTTCTCTGGAGATCAGAACTAGTAGGTCTGCAGGAGGGAACCATGATTTGCATTTCTACAAGCTCCCTTGGACAGTGTCTCACAGGGTCCCTGGGACATTGTTCCTTGATGCCTGAGTGGCGACCCCAGGGTAGCACACATCCTATTGATTTCCTCTCTTCCTTGCTGCTTGCTCTCATTCTCCTTCCTGGGATCACATCCCAAAGAAGCTCAAGCACCAGCTCCTCCTTGCGCGTGGCCTGTTTGGGTCAGTGAGAAAGTAGACAGGGGACAGACATGGGCCAGGTCTGCGAGCCTCAGCTGTGTGGGATGCAGTGGAGTAGGTAGGAGAGAGGGCAGAGGGAGGCCCTGCAAGTCAAACCAGGAGATGACCTGCTACCTGCGTTCAGCAAACATGCAGCTGGCGGGGCCACCAAAAAAGAAAAAAATAAAGAAAGAAAACTAAGAATTGACTCCAACAAGTCTATGAAATATCAAGTTGATGTAAATAAAATGAAAATTTGTCTCATACACTTGAATCCTGTCTAACAGCTGAAATATGCTATGTGAAGGTGATACAAGGTGGTGATGCAGTTGAAAATTATATTGGCGCCAGAATACCCTGCTGGGTGAAGTCTGAAAGAAAGACATGTGAGAAGAAGCAAGAAGCGTCAAAAGGCAGATAAAAGAAAGGAGCAAGGATAGGAAGGGGGAAAAAGAGAAAAAAGAGATGAGAATGGCAGACTGAGAGAGCAGGCCCATGTGGCCTGGCCAGGGTAAGCCCCCTGGAAGAGTGAGCTGGAGGTGGTGAGGAGCCAAGTGGTGCGAGAGTGGCAGGCAGAAGAGTCCTGAGGTAGAGAGACAGTGGCACTGCAGCAAGGTGGCATAGTGAGCTGGTACCTGAGGATGGCCAGGGATTTGGAAAGCTGATTTGTGCATCAGCAATTGTGGAAGCAATTTGAAGAGCCTTGGAGAAGCAGAGCAGCACGAAACACTGTAGAGAGAAGAAGCAAAGAGAAGACGCTGGAGAAAGACTGGATGTTGCAGTGCCTACAAGGGGCACCATCTTGAACATGTATTTGGAACTTTTGGACCAAACAGTGATTGGGGTAAGATAACTGGCCATTGGTGACATTAGGACTTTTCATTTTCCCTGTTGAATTCCCTGTTAGACTGTTAATAAAATCCTCTGTTAAACTGCATTTGTCAGGCAACTGCTCCTGGCAGAAGCCGCATTTTAAGGTTTGTTTTTCCCTGTGGCTTGTTGGTTGGTGGCTTTTGCCCCTTTTGCACCTGATTTCAAAGGAGCATCACACTCAACCATCCAGAAGCAAAACATGCCACTTCGCAGGCAGAAGCCGTGTCTGCCAAGCAATGCCCTGGGCATGAAGGAACGAGGGGCTGAGCTATCCATGGAGGAGAATTTCATAATCAAGACCCATAAGTCAGGCTCAGGAGGACATCAGCAGGGGAAGTTCCTGTCTGAAAGTCATTAGATGTGTCCAACTGCTTTGCTGGGCCACGTCAGAGGGCGAGCCCTCAAAATTGTGGGTTGGGGTATTTTGCAATATTATTTCTTTATATATATATTTATAATATAATATAGTTGCATACATTTAATATGCATTAATAATAAACATTGCAATATAATGCTTTATATATATTTAGAATATATTGTGGTTGTACCGGGGACAATCATCTTTTCTTTATTCCTTTTTCAGTATGTCTTTTCTGGTGACCTTCATCTCAACTTAGCTCAGCTGAGTTGTATATGTATTAACATATACACATATACATTTACAGATATATCTATATATATTATGCATTTCACAATGTATTTCTTCTGTCTGTGAATGCTGTATTAGGAACTGAGAGTCCTTAAAACTAAAGTTTACCCCAAAAAAAGAGTTGAGTGATTTTAGGCCATCAGAGCCCACACCAGTTTTCAGAGAACTTGGCTTCCTGTCTGTCCACCCTCTCCACTTTCTAATGGTTCATGGCAGGGAAAGCTGAGGGAGGGAGGCCATGTCTTTGCATGGATGTCACCACATACCAGCCTTTAGAGCTAATGACTGAGGATCAGAGATGTGGGTGCCGATGGACCTGAGTCATATTTCGAGTCTAAGACTCAGGGACAAAACTGGTCATTAAATATGGCATCTCTTGGTGCTGAAGGGTGAGTTGCAGTCCACTTCTCCCCATGTGGATGTTGGTTCTATTTTCACCTAAATTGTCCTTATAAATCCATCACTAGGGAAGGTCTTTCCTGAGAACCATTGGCTCTAGTGGATAATTTTAAGGCATCTCTAGACTCTGTCTAGTTTATGATCTTATAATAAAAGAACAAGAAACCCACACTTAAGGAAGAGTTTAGGTAGCATGACTTAAGCTAAGCTCAGAGCAATTGGTTTGATAAGTTTGGTACGTCTTGACATAGTGGGAGGGAAGCACGTTGAGCTAAGTTGGACTGAGGGTCGCCAGAAAAGACATACTAGAAAAAGGAAGAAAGAGAAGACAGTTGCCCTTAAAGCACAATGATACAGGAAAGTAGGGCCGATGCCCAGGCCAGGCTGCCCCCTCTTCCTCTGGCTTCTGGTTCCCCTGAGCAGCTCTTGCCCTGACCAGCTCCCACAGGAAGCCTGGAGGCTCCTCACCCCACCCAACTCTTTGCCAGCCCGCCTCCCAGTTTCTGCAGAAACTGCCACTTGAGACAAAAGAAAACATGATTTTCATCCGGATTAACACAATGTATTTCTTCGGTTTCCAAATGTTGTATTAGGAATTAGGAGTCCTTAAAGTTAAATTTAACCAAACATATTCACTTGCTCCATTCTCACTGCGTTCATCCTTTCTGTCTGTTTCTGCTCTCACATCCTGTGCAAGAGGAGAAATATTGGTTTGGTTTTTAAAAATTAAAAAAAAAAAAAAAAAGAAACCTTGCAGATGGAAGCATGCCCTTCTCCCCTGGTTTTAGCATTCTGGAACGTACCTGTGTTAAAATATGAAGAAATAAAACAAATATAAATTATGCATTTTCCAACTTAATTTAAAATGCATTATGCTGTGCTTTGTTCTCTGGAATTAGTCTTATTAAGGGGACAGATCTGTATGGATTAATTTTGAGTCAGTTTATTCACTTCTTTGTAATTCAGTAGCAAGGATTTTTATCCCCAGGCATCAAATTAATTTTTTTTTTACTGTAAGTAACACATACAAAATATAGACCTCTTTGTGTTATTTCTTTGTTTACCTAGCAAGCAACACTTCCCCATATTATGTTTTTACCAAATCTTACATCTCTTCCTTTAAAGAACAAAACTTTCCAAATGATTTTTAAAGCAGTGGAACCACTGTCACAATATTGGAGTCGAACACAATAGTACTATTATCCTCTGGCTGGGATTCATTTATATAGGGACCCACATGGCCGCACTCCAGTTCCAACTCTGAGGCCACCAGCCCCAAAACCCTGCCTTGCCGATCATTTTGGCAACAAGGGAACTGATATTTTACAACGCTTTAAAATATGGACCAAATCATCATTTGAAAGTATTGTTTCAGTAGTCATTCTTTGTTCTGCTTCGACGTTTTAAATCTTTATTTCCACCCCCTAAACCGAGCAAGAAAATAGTCTGCATTCTTAATTAGTCTTCTTTAAACAAAATATCCTTTCATATGCACTAATAAAGACTAAGGATCTTTCCTCTCTTGTTTAAATAACTGCTTGCTGTAGTATAAAATTGTAAGAGACACGATGCAGATCAAGTTGCCGGCTTGAAGTGGGAAGAGGAACAAGCCGTGCCATAATAAGCAGATTTTAATGATTTACTATAAATCAGCATTTTTGCCCTGTCAGTGAGATTGAAGAGGCAGACAGCTCCTCACATGTCTGCCGCGCAAATGTCTTCCTGATGAATCATGTGCACTGAATCACTGATCACAACATTCAAACGGCACATCCAAATAATGAGGGAAACATATACACAGCCTCCGACGTGGCTCCGGGGCACCAGGCAGAGACGCTTTGCGCTGTGTGGTAGTTCAACCCGCACGTTGGCTCTGCCGAGGGTGCCGCCGCGCCTAATGCGAGTGTATATTACCGGGTTAACTGTAGATGCCTGAACGCAGACTCATCTGCATAAGAGCGCGGCCCCACCCCCAGACTTTGGAGCGGAATCTAATCTGGTCTGGAGAAGAAGGGGGGCGGAGGGGACCTGCTGTAATAATGAACCCACATGTAAAGAATGTGGCCGCAGACAGCCTCGCAATAGGAGCTAATTTCTGTTGGGCCAAAGGCTTGCTGAGGCTGGGGGCTCCCCCTCTGGCAGACGGCCTCCTGCCCCAAGCTTCACCTCCTAGTTTCCTCTAGCAGTAACTAATAGTCCCTAAAAGATAGGTTTCAGTGGGTGAGACCCCCTGGAGAGGGGGCGTTTCCTCTCCTGCACGGAAGGAACCCCTTTTGGAAGTGGAACCCCCAGACTGGGCTCAGCACCAGGCACGGGTGTGCAGCACCCTCTGGCACACACACAGTCCATCCTCAGACCTGGATAGCTAGACAATCTGGAAGCCTTTCTGCTTGGCACATGGCTTTCTCCTGGAAGCCCTCTGGGATTGCTGCCCAACCCGGCAGTCTGCCATCAGCATCCCAAACATGAGTTTCTAGTCTCTTGCCACCCTTGGGACAGTCACCCATCCTAGTGGAGTGTGGCTTCTGCAGTTGTGAGGTTTTTGCATTGGTATTTCTGAAGCTGTCACAGCATCCCTCACACAGTCCAGACTTCCTTATAACCCCACCACCAAGAGCAGCAATCGCTATGGAATGAGTGAATGAACGAATGAACGAACGAATGAACCAACGAACGAACGAACGAACGAACGAACGAATGAATGAATGAATGAATGAATGATCATCGCAGCCAAGCTCAATCAGCTCTGAGACCCCAGTCTCACAGACAAAGTAACTAACTGAGTCCTGGGGCTGAAGTTGGTCAGCTTCCTTCAGTTAGAGTTTCCCCCCCTTCTCCGGCATTGCACCCACCTTGGAGCAAAAGGCCCCTATACTTGCATGCACCCTTGGGTCCAAGGGAACTGATATCTGTGGCACAGATGACAGTGTACATGAAGTGAAGAAGGAAAGGCCTTTGGAGACCTGTTGTGTGTGCTGGGAGCTAGAAGGAATTCACATTTGAAGGTGTGTTACTGTGCAACCAAGTACCAGGGACCCCGCTTTGTTAAGGGGTGCACATTCTAAAAGGGTTCAGTCGTTTGTGCACACAAAGGAAGAGTGTGAAAAATTTTCAGTTAGTATGGAAAGGGACAGAGACAGACAGAAAAGAAAGAATTTCCAATAACATATTCCAAATCTGACTCTGAAAAATTCCCATTCCCTTGGGAATAAATGCCCAGCCAAGCAGACTCGGCCCAAAGCAGGGTTGCTGAGGCCAGACAGTTCACCACAACAAATCTGAGACACCTGCCAGGCGTGGTGGTGTGCATCTGTAATTCAAGCACTGGGAGGCAAAGAGGCCAGGGATCGCTTGAGTTCGCAGGTTCAACACTACCCTGGACAACATAGCAAGACCTAGTTTCAAAAAAAAAAAAAAACAAAAACAAAAACAAAAACAGCTGGGTGCAGTAATTCCAGCTCACTGGGAAGCTGAGACTGGGTATCGCTTGAGTTCATGGAATCAGGACAAATTTGAGACACCTTTAGGTGGGGAAACCACCGGGGAGGGGTTGGGCAGGTCCCATAGAACTGGGAACAAGGAGACCTAAAATTCAACATATTCCCTAATAATCCTCCAGAGATTAAGATAACAGCTGCCATTGTCTCTGCCAAGATGTGAAATCCAGATGCTAAACCTCTCAACATGACTTTCCTCCATGCCTTTTCCTCCTCCTTCCATCCACCTTCACTTATAAATCCAACTTGCTCCTTCTCACTCACCCTGCAATCAGGCAAAGCATGCTGGGAGTTGTAGTCTAAGGCCACTGCATGTAAGTTGAGGCAGGAAAATGGCATTCTTCGTGGCACGGTGATGTCCTCCCCATTGTTACAGAGATATGTTCTGCAACTGGATTAAATTTAAAAGATTTTAATGAAATATAAATATATATGCACTTAATTTCATTTTTAAATGTTTTTGAAATTGCACTTAAAATATAAATCCATTGTTAAGTCAAGGTTACACCCGCCCTCACCCTGGGGTGGTTATGAACATTATTAGAACGGTGAGGTTTCTTCCAGAAACACCTTCTAGCTGAAGATCTGTCTGATGAGTTTTGGTATAGCCCCCCTTCACCACTCATAACTTTGTGAGTCTGGACGCAAGCTGCAATTCTCCAAAAAGCCCTAGAAAACCCAGAAATGATCAACTCAGCTCTCACAATCCTGGTTTCTCTCAGTCCCACTTCCTTTCAACTACTCTCTCCACACACCCAGCTTTCTGGACAAGCCAAGGCACTGCAGCACCTCTGAACCCCACAGCCCTGCCCAGATCTTGGCTGCTCCCAGCATGCCAAGGGGTGAGGTGTCTTTCTTGACCTCCAGGAACTGTTCATCTGATGGATTTGTGCCCATGCTCATGCCCATACCTGTGACCTCACTCTGACCTGAACTTACCCATTTGTCACATTGCTGTGCAGAAGGACCCCGAGAGAAGATGCTATCCTCGCCGGGGTGGCCAGATGTGGACAGTGTGGAAGACCAAACCCTTCCCCACTCTATTTCCCCACTCTATTTCCCACCACCTGTTCCCCGCTGCACCGCAGAACACAGCTCCACACCGCACATGCGCTGGTCACCCTGTCCTCTTTAAATCTACAAGTATTACAAGTGGCAAGGCCCTCTCCCCTCAGTCCCCATCTGGTTTGAAGCAGAAGCATTTCCTTCTCTCATAGCACTTTCATTCATTCATCAGTTCCATTAGCAGAAGCCAGTTGTTATCTGGAGTGAGACACAACAGCAGAACAGGGCCTGGATTCTAATTTTGGGGGGTGTTGCATCTTATGGGGTGAGCCCTGAGACCAGGTCTTGACATCTAGGTCATCTGCTAAGGAGGAGGGGGTGTGCAGAATGGGTGAGTTGGTGCTTGGATTCCTTCTTCCCTTTGTGGGGGCCTTGACTGTGTGCCAGGCACTGTGCTGGGTGCAACAGGAGTAGCCAGGGCTCGAGGGGGTCCTGTCAGGGTGGTCACAAGGACCTGTGATCTGTGTGGTCACATGGTGCCCCTGCTGGGAAGAGACCCTCACCTGCTTAATGATCTGATGTCATTATCTGGAAATTCTTGATAATTTTGGAATGAGGGGCTCTTCATTTTAATTTTGTGAAATCGCGTGGTTTTTTTTCTTTCAAAGACTTGTATAGGGGGCGGGGATAAAAGCATAAACAAATGACTAAGGACATGGAGAGGGTGAGTGGGAGGGGAGGCAACCCCAGCAAAGAGATCCGAGGAGCCTGGGGTGAGGGGGTCATCTGAAAGGAGCGCCCAATAGTGGCAGGACCCAACCCCCAGCAGGATGAGACTCCCCGGGGAGCCCCTCGACTTAAACAAGCCGCTTGACCCCATGGGACGTACAGGTTCCTTCTTCTGTTAGGACAGTGGGCGAGAGCTGCTGGGCTTTTCCTCTCCACAGCTAGAGGGGAGCAGGAGGTAAGAAAAGGGGCTCCTGTCACCTGCTCCCAATTGTCACCAGCGTCAGTGAGCAAACCCACCCCCTACGTGCTCTCTAAGCTCAGCTCACCTCGCTCAGCCTGGCAGCCTTAGCCATGAAGCCCCTTCTTTCCTGTTTGCCTGACCAGGTGGATATTATCTGCCTGGGGAAGCCTCCTGGGATGCAGGGGCCACACAGGGGATTTCCAGACTGCGCTCCACGAGGCGGGCCAGCTCCCTGGGACTTCGTGATGCAGGTGAGGTGGTGGCCCTGTGACCCAGGTTCAGAACAAGGTCCCCATGCACCATCTGTTTGGTTCCCAGCCCTAGCCGAGGACCCTCCCAGACCCCAGATTGCTCTGCTGGCCTTGGGGCGCTTTCTGTTGTTTCTGCCCCCCTGTGCCTGGGCTGGGGATTCTCTTTAACACCCCAGCCTGATCCCACTGCTGCTCTGGGGTATCCTAGAGTCTCTGGAGAGGTGTGGAACCCAGAGTCTCTCACCGCAGGCTTTGCCTTCAGATTGTCTGCAAGCTGCTCCCGCCTCCGAGCACAGGCTCCTCGTGGAGAGGACAGAGCCACCAGAGGTGACAGATGTGCGCAGGCTGACATAATGTCCGTCACGTGGGAGCCCTGTCGCCTGCCGCACCGCTGCTGGCAGCCACCCGTTCTCTGAGGTGGCACTGGAACAGAATCAGCAATGGTCACCCCTGGCGCAGAGCAGCAACTGGGTGCAGAGCCTCAGCCCCAGGCCCAGCCCAGCCCGGAGGGGTCACAAGTGGGTAGAATGTCCACACCCCAGGACAGCCCAGGGCCACACAGCTGAGAGCGCATTTCAGCCACAATGTGATTATCCATTCAGGAGAAAAAGGTCCTTTCTCATGGGACAGTCAACCATGTGAGGAGAAGGAAAATAAACTCATTCTGGGTCAATTTAAAGGTTAAGCGGAGGTCAGAGGGTGGGGGGGAGCCGAGACCCACCCCTACGGGCAACCGTCTCCTGGCCTCTGGCTCAGGACTTTAACCTTTGGCTCTCACATTCATCCAGGAGGGGGTAAAAAAAACAAAACACAAAACTGCAACTGCGAGGCTCGTAATTGGATCTTAGTAGGCACACCATTTTGGGAATCCTAGAGAATAAAAAAAAAGAGTGATTGCAAATCCAGCGGCAGTTACTTTAGAAAGATAGTAACGTGTAATTCCCAGTTTCTCAGACTGTAACTTGTACACTTACCACTAATTTCTCCACTGCTCCAAATGCAGTGTATACATTTAGTTTAGAATTTATCATCACCGTTTGTGTATATTACCGCAGCAGCGCCATCCATCCTCGTGAAGCTAATGTTCGGCATTAGGAAAATGGGCTCGGTGTGGATGCAGCCAGCCCCGGCCTCTGACGCCCGCAACCGCCGCGGGTCTGCGCCCCCACGTCCCTCCCTGGCGTGCGTGTGGCTCTCTGTTGTGTGCAGAAGCTCCCAACGCATCGTCTGATTTCTGCACGGAGCTGGTGTCCATTGTCTGTGGATGTAAAAATCAATGACCTACATAAGATTTTGATTTCACACTGGGAATTAAGGGGAGGGGAGGGGAGACAGAAGAGAAAGACAGAGCGAAAGAGAGGAAATAATGAAACAGTCATGTTAAAAATATTAGCATGTTGAACTCAAAAATATATGTTCAAGAGCATCCCGACTTTTTCCCCTCTTTGAACAGGAGCATATTTAATTTCATGGCCATGTGATTGAAACCGTTAATTGTATTAATGTGTTATTGAGTCGCCAGGGCTGGTCATTGGAAGGGTGGCCGCTCACTCGGGCGCAGAAAACAAAACCCACTCCAGGCTGGGAGCCGGTGAGCCCAGCACCTCTATTGAAGCTTCTCCATGTAGATTCAATCCTTGTTTTTATTTTCTTAAAAGAAAAAAAAAAAGCTTCAAACTGCTGATTTCTGCAGAAAAATCTGCAAATGAACTGTTCTATTAGCACAAACATACCAAAGTCTTTAGAACCCCTCTCTTCAAAAGCATAATTAGGTATTTATTTCAGACATACTAACATCTTTGCAGTAGCTAATAAGATGCAGCCCATTTGAATATTAATATAATAAATGATTAAATTAAACAGCAAGATTCAGACTCAGAAATAGCCTTTATAGGTCCCAGGGGGTCACTAAAACTGTTTCTATTTCTTCCTACAGTTAACATAGTGCAGGGGACATGAATGCATAGAGCAATATTTGTCTTATGAAACTCGGAGTTTTATATGGTGCTATTCAGTTTTATTACTCCACAGTTTGAATCTGGTGAAGTCACCATGCTGAGGTCTGACAGGTCCTCTTCCTGTCTCATGGCTTAGCTGACATTCCAGAGATGCCCACTGCTTGGCCAAGGGTCTTCTTTGATAGTTGCCATGTCAATATGCAGGCCAGCACAAGGTAGACTCATAAAGTGATTTAAAAAGGGAAAACAATAACCTAACCCACTTTCACACAACAAACCACCCAGGATTCTTTCTGTGTCGCCGGGCTGCTTTTCACAACCCCAAACAGAGTGTGTCCCCACACAGAGTGTGTGTCTGGATGCAAGGCCACGCCCATATCTTGGGTGTGGGCTAGAGCTCACCGTGCCAGGAGATGTCAGGCACTTCATTTCTCAACTATAAGGGACCCCCACCCCCAACTCCTCCGGCCCCCCAAAAGAATGGGCAAAGTCGGCAATTATAATTGGCCATTATTCCGATAAAGGTGTTTCCCTTTTTAAATGAGTCCAGGAAAACTGCACACTCTCCAAATCCCATGAACCTGAGAAGTGTTAATAAACATCTGGCCATGGTTTTTGCTTAATTAGCATTCCTTCGTTTGGACGGAAGTCTGTTTATGTAGAATAAAACATGCAAACGCGCGCGCGCGCACACACACATACACACAACGTTTTCTAAGTCACCACCCCTCAAAAATCCAAAAGCAGTCTCCCCTTCTGTCGGTGAGAGAGCTGAATCTTTCCAATACCCTATTTGTCAGCTGAGGAACAGCAAAGAAAAGATACTTGGATCTGCATGCTTAATTTTATTGTGTGAGTCTCAGATCCAATATCTAATAAGTTGTTATCGTCATGCTGTTTGGAAATATTCACATTTCTACAATAGAGAAAATATTGCAGCTTAGAGGTCAGCTGGAATAGAATAGCAAACAACACACAGCAACCTCAAGCATGTCCACAGGCCACATTATTATTACCCACAGCCCCAAATCTCCCAGGCCCATCTCTCCAAGGACTAGCATTGGCAGGGAGGTAATGGATAAACCGTAACCCAGCTTGCAAGATTCCAGTGCCTAAATTAGATAAAAGAAAAGTAGGAAGAAAACTCAAAGATAAGTGGTACAAAGTAAATCAAAACAAATCATCTTACCAAACTTTATTCACATCTGATACCGTTTTTAGAAATTAAGGTCAGTTTTGTGGAACTAATAGGGAGTCATACCTATATATCTTGGACACCATGACAATGCTGGAGTGGAAGATTTATACTCCATGGTTGCAGATGCAGAAGAAAGATATGGGAGATCAAATGGAAGTGCATGATAACAAATGAAAAATGGTCCCCGCAGCCCATAAATTAATTGAGAAAAGAAGGTTGTCATTATTTGAACATGCTTTAAAATAAGGTATGGGGTCCAGATGGCTGAGGAGAGATAGGTTCGCAAAGTTTGAGTAATTGATGACTTAAAAATAAAACATAAGCTTAAAGAAATGAATCACATTGGCCAAGTTAGAGGAGGAATATTATAAGAGAAAGGAAGAGATCTTCAAAAGCACACAAAGCCGAGGACACGAACCCCTCTTCTCCGGCACCCTAAACCCCAAGGAAGTCAGAAAAGGAATACATCTGCTTGGGGGTGACAGGCGGAAGCTAGAAAGGGCTCCAATAAAGATGTGTGCAGATGTTATTGTGTCACCGCTGGTGGTTTTGTGGGGGACTTTGTGCTGCAAACACTCCTTTTACTTTAAAAACAAGTGATTTCAATGACCTCAAAATGAAGCGGCACAGAGGTGGGCTGCCAACCTGGCAAATAGTCATTCACGGCTGCCGCATCTTGAGTTCATCTCCTGCTGGAAAATTCCGAACAACATGCTTTGGGGGGGGACATATGAGGGGTGGCTGGCAGCTTGGGAATCTTCCCGAAGGGGAGAGGACTTCAAAGGAGTCAGCACACCAATGATTGCTCACAGTGATGTTCTTCCAGAACTTTCCCCTAAGAAAGTGGCCAGGTAACCCCATTTTACTCCTTCCCACCCCATCACTGATGGGCAGGTGATGCTATAACAGATTCAAAAGGACTTTCCTCTCTCGAAGCAGTTTCTGGGACAACTAGAAGCTATGTGAGTTCTAAACATCATTTCCTTTACTTTTCTTCCTTCTCTCCCTCCTTCCTTCCCTGCCTCCCTCCCTCCCTTCTTCCTTCTTCCCTTCCTCCTTCCTTCATTCCCTCCCTCCTTTCCTCTCATTCTCCCTCCCCCTTTCTTCTTTCCCTTTCTCTTTGCCTCCCACCCTCCCTCCCTCCTTCCCTCCTTCCCCCCCTTTTTCTTTACCTTTTTTTAGTTTCTCTACTTTCCTCCTTTCCTACCAGAACTCCTTCCTTCCTCCCCTTTGAAAATCACTACTTGTACAACCATCTGTAATTTCACCCACATCCTTGAAACACAGGAAGTGGAAGCAGTGAGGCGGCGTATTCCATATTTATGACTTCTCAGTACCGACTTCGCGAGCCCCCACCTGAGCGGAGCTTCTGGAGAAGCTCTGTGTACAGCCAGAAGAGGTGGCTGGGGGCAGAGAGGCGCCCCAGAGGATGGTAATCACGCCTCTCAAAGACTCCCCAGGAAGACTCTACTCGCTCCTTGTTTTTAAAAAATTTTCCCTTCTGCTTCTCTTTTTGAACACACACATATATATTTTGCCCTCCAAGCCACATATTTGCTGTTCATGCGAAGAGAGTATTATGAATATTCTGAATGAAAACAGCACACTGGGTGGAATGTGAGGCACAAAGGATGGAGCCCAAGGAAGCATTTCCTCTTCCCACCAGCAGCCAGTCTGCTTCCTCACAGCGGCTTCCCCCCCCCCACCTCACCCGAGGTCCCCACATTCAACTCCTTGGCAACTGATTATCGGTGACAAAAATATGTATACAGTCACGGACTTCCATGCGGGAAGGGCATGCACGGAGAGGACATTTCCATCAAGGAAAAGCTGGTGCACACCAGGTTGTGCCTGTGCGTGCAAACGTGCGTGCAAACGTGCGTGCACGTGAGTGCGTGCGTGTGTGCACGTGTGCGAGCGGTGGTTGGCGCAGATGCTGCACTATTGTGACAAAAGAAAGGCGAAGTGAGGAAGCCTCCCAGCACACTTGACTCCGGCGATGCTAAAGGTGCGTTCATCTGCAGAGACACAAGGGGGAATCATCCGAAAAACGGTCCTCGGTGCTGAAGGCAAGCCAGAGCATTGGAAATATTCTGAAGACAGAAATACATAGGCAGCAAACATTTCAGGAGAAGGAGACTTGCCAGCAGGATTGATTTGAATACTCTGCCTGGAGATTTATTTTGCCTTCTCGTCATAGCAGGCGCCCCCCCACCCCCACCCCACCTTCAGCCGGTGAAGGAGATGGGCTGGAGATGTCGCTGGCCGCGTGGCGGTGACCATGCCTTAGGAGAAGCTAAAAATGGATGCGAAGTCTCGGAGAAATGAACTTCCACGGTTTTCAAAAAACGGTTCAGCACAGATGAGCCAACTCCTTTACATGTTCAAAAGAAAGAGGGAACAATTTTGTGAAATGCTAAGGCAGTGCAAAGTGAATGTTAAATAGTTTTTTATCCACCCCCCCCAAAAAAATAGACTTATTCAAATGCATGTCTTGCTTGTCTTTAACTAAAGTGAAATTTCTTAAATCCAGCTGTAGTCTTATGGGCGTCGGGGTGCAAGGGGGGCCGGCGGAAGCGCGCAGCAGTTTCCCCGAGCTGAACAGCATGTCATTTAAAAAGCAGAGGCACCCGCTATTGATTTTTTTTAAATACAAATTTGGCAGATTTCACATGATCCATTACATTTCTCAGGACGGTTAAGATGCAGCTTGCATGATTTATTCAGAATAAGGTCCATTTTTAGCTATATTTAAGTCTCCTATTTGTTATTTAACATGTGTTTAATGTTTTCTGTCCCTGCTGTGCACAGCTGCAAGCTGCTATTTTTTGGCAATTTTTGTGACTGGGAAGTGATTTGTGTCTTTGCATCTCACCTTTCTATTCTATGGCCTGCTGTTTTGGTTTTTTCCTAAACTTTGAGAAATAAGTTCTTCTATGTCGTGACCTCTGCTTCACTTTGCTGGGCAAACACCAAGGCTTAAAGGACACAGCCGACCATGACCAATCTCTTATGGGGTTTCTAGAAAGACATCGCTGGCAGCTGGTGAGAACGGAAATTTCAGGAAGTTTCTTGTTGAAACGTGGAGTCCTCCCGCTCCATCCTCTCCCCCAGCCCCTGGAAAGGTTTTGAAGCTGGCTGGTGATTTGGAAAAATGTCTGTCCCCCAATAAGAATGTCTGCGGTGATGTCAGGGCATGTTGACAGGGTTCTGGGGGTAGGACGCAGGTAGGAATCAAGGGCTTATCTGTCACTTGGAGAGAAGAGCAGACAGCCTCATGCCTGCCTAACCCAGCTGCTTTAGAAAACAGCTCCCACTGCTGAAGGCGCTGCTCCCCTGTGAAGTGTCCAGCAGAACTGCCTTTCTGGAAAAATCTTCTCCTAAGAAAACGGCTGGTGGCATGGGGCAGGGCCTTTGGACACCAAGGCAAAACGTGGCTGCCAGGTCCAAAAGCTTCTGGTCCTGCACACCTGCCCCGCGGCGGGAGCACTCCCTGCAGAGCTCGGGGCGGGAGCACTCCCTGCAGAGCTCACCAGGCTGTACAACAGCAGCTTTGCAGCCGGACTTGGATGTATCACATAGAAACAAAAAGTCTGTAAGTGCTTATCTGATTCAGGCAAACACAGCGATGGCATCGAATGGCTCGGTGATTTATTTTTCCAAAGACTAAAGGATCCTGCTTAATATTGCTTGATGTATGCTAACCTTCCCTTTATAAGGTCTGCAATTGAGAGCCATGTTGCACTGGTTTAATCCTGGCCTCCTACTTATCTGAAACACACTCTCCGACTGTGCTGTGAAAATTGAATCTTTTCCTCACAATCTTACTGACATGAAAAATATATAATACAGTAAATGATTAATGCAGTTATAAACTATACCTGAGATAAGATTTAAGTATTCATATTTCTATCATGTTAATACAACACGATAAACCCATGAAGCAAACTTGACCGGAACATTTGTTATTCTGTCCAATGTTCAATTATTCTTTGTCCATATACAATTTAGGGGCTTGCTGTAATGCAGTCACTCGGTGCAACACATTATGTGCTTCTGAGAGATAATAAGCCGCCTCGATGGTCAGCCTGGGAGACCCCGGTCGGGAGCAGACCCCTCCAAACGTGGAGAGCAAGAGAACATGCAGCCAGGCAGAGCATAAGGCCCTGGGCCTCAGGGCAGCCCTCCTGGAAAGATGATTTTGCACCAGAATATAAACACATCTCAATCACTCTTTCTCCCTTTCATAAAAAGTCTTCCCTTAAAGAAAACCTTATTTGCCATAATCAAAAGGAAGCTGAACAATAAGGGTAACTTCTGAAAAGCTGCCTTCCCCTGACATGGAATGTCATTTATTATCTGTGACTAGAGAGAAGCCATTTCTTTGTTGGCTCCAAATGGTCCCCATTCCTCCGTTGTGCAAATTGCTCACACACGCCAATGTGCCTTTTACCACCCACCTCATTATTTTTATACTTCCGATGATGTCGATTTTGATTTTCAAATGCCAGCCATTTATAGCTCATTCTGAAACACACACACGCAAAATTAAGTGATTCAAGATCTCTGCTATTAGCTGGGCCCTGGGCTCATCTAAGTGGAGGGAAGGCAGGGTGGTACTGTGGTCCCCCTTTTGGGATGGGTGCCCCAGATCTGTGACTTCTTAGCCAGGAGATTCCCTCTCTACAAAGACAGAATTGTGCTTCCTACGCTGAGGGCTGGAGTTCGACCACCCCGAGAGCAGACACATACGAGGTCATCAACTCATGTCTGTGATCACTGTGACATCATCAATCTCTGCCGCCTTGGGACCGTGAATGAGCTGACGTTGGATTCATAGTTGGTCCCTGACATTGGCTCACAGTCGATCCCTCCGAGCCCTCAGCTCTGCATTCTGCTCACAGCCAATACAAGCCCAGTTTTGTTTGTTTGGTTGGTTTTTTGAAAGATGTTGCTGCCATTGGCATTCAGACCTCAGGGGCTGGGGGCAAGCATGCCCCAAAGTCCCCAGGGGCAAGTGCAGGAGGCTCACTGAGCACCCAGCCTAGGTGGAACTCAGTCTGTAGATGGGTGTGATGCGATGGGTGCACAACCTTCCTGGGGTGTCTGCACACCATCCTCGGCAATTCTGATTATGGCCTGATCTTAACAAAGCCCTGTCTGTCAGGGCTGACAGAGCTCACCTGAACAGACACTCAGCATTTTCCAGGAAGACTGGGTCAACGTTGTCAAGCATGAGCATGGGAACATTTGGGGGTCTCTCAGCATCTGCCCAGAAACCGGCCCTCCAGAGTGAGAATGGGGGATGCACCCCTCAGACTGGCCATTTAGTGGACAAGCTATAATAAAGAAGGGAACCTCCCTCTGTGTTGGGTGCAGGAAGAAGATGAACAATTGGGCTGACTTATGGTGGCCAGAAAAAAGCAAGATGGCAGCAAGAGAAGCCAGTCTCTGGAGGAGATAAGACTTGAGAAGAGAAGCCAGGAGGGCTATTTGTTAAATTGAATCAGTCTCTTAAGGCTGGACTACAATGACCTTAGAGTGGGGGGAGGGGTCTGAAGTATGATCTTCATATCTGTGGAAATTGATGTATTTAACCTTGTCTGGCCTAGCACCATGAAACCAGGAGTTTCCACAAATGAGCAAGTGGAACAGTTTGCGCGCGGAGCCAAGGTCCTGATAGATGCTCCACCATGCCAGCTCTCATCTGAATACAATGTCTTTCCTGCAAATGTAGCATGAGAACTTGTAGTGTTCTTGGTGTGAGGGTTGGTTGGTGGGCATAGAGGGGAACACCAGGCAGGCAGGTATGGACGGATGTCATTGAGCCCTGGATGTTGCACTCCCCAGGTGGGTGAGTTTCCTGGCCTAAATTCTCTCTCTGCTGAGGCCTAGCAGGGAGTCGATCTGTGTTTTCTCCCCATGAGGCTTTTGTGCAGCTGCCAGCACAGGCAGGACAGTCCCCAGCCCCTGCAGATGCCCCTCCCTGCATCCCAGCTACGAAAACTCTTTCAAAATAAAAAATATGCATCTATGAAGATGAGAAACTTAATAATATTCTCTTGGAAAAGGGTTTATTGACCAAAACTGAGAACAATTTTCTCCAAAGAATGTTTTTAGTGCCGGAAAGAGGAAGGCCATAAATCTCAGGAAGGATGCCATAGGCCCAGTTCCAGTAAATATGTGTCTGATGAGTGAATACAAGAAGGTAAACAGGATTCAAGTGTATGGTAAGAAAGGGTTCCACGGATCCTAAAAAGGACCTCCTTAAAGACACTGCACTCAACTTCCAGCAGCCAGCAGTGTGCCAACCAGGCACAGAGGTGGTGCTTAGTGTCTGGGGAACTGAACTGATGGACAGGAGAGTCACACATGGACAAAGCACATTGCTGACCTCATCAATGGTGGTCTTGATGCTAGCCTGAGTGTACTTCCTTCTCATCGGCCACTTAGTTCTGATTCACGCCAGGGTCATTATCTTGCCCACACCTCCTTTCCGTTCCGATTCACTGGCTCTGTGAGCCTCACTGCCCTGCCCTCTTTGTGTCCATGGGTCCCTGTGACTTTGATCACTTGCCCTCCTCAAGTCCCTAGACAACACCTTCTGAACCTAAGCATACACAGTCTCTATGGCAACATGGCCAAGGCTGGAGCTGATGGCCAGCAGCTGTCTAGACAGATCCCCTTCTCTTCCTACCTCATTTCACAGCAGGCCACCACATCTATCTTATGAGGTCTGTGATCATCAGGACATTTTAGAACAAATAACAGATGCAGAAGTGTGTTATAATCCAAACACCTTAGTTCGCCCAGGACTGTCGTGGGTCAGCATGGGAAGGTCCATTTCCCAGGACACTGCGGAGACCTATCAGGCCATGGAGGATAGTGACCATGCCCAATAATTCCAGCCCTAGCTGTTCGCTTGATGCAAATCATTTGTGTGTTTCAAGATTTAACTCCCAGGTTTTGGCTGGAGCTTTATTTTAACACTAAAACATTACAGATCATCTGAAAAGCCAACAGCAAAGAAGTCGCTAAGAACACTCATCTTCTTGCACGCAGTAGGCTGCTCCACTGCCATGACAAAAGATGTGGTAGAGGCATGTGGGGAAGATAGAAAGGGAGTAACAAAGATTGGTGTAGATGTACATGTTCTCTGTACATTGAGAACGCACAGCACGCATAGCTCTGGAATCAAATCAACTGGTTAAATTCTGCCTCACAACTTACCAACTGTTGTATGGGGCAAATGACAGCACAGCTGTGCCTCAGTTTCTCCATCTGTAAATGTGGACAAAGGCACCTGCCTTGTGGGATAGTAGTAAGGAGTTAGTGTAGGCAACACACATGGAGGATGGGAGAAAGGCAGACTCGCAATAAGACAGTCACTGCTCTGGAAGTGAAGATGGCAAGGAGGAAGGTGAAATGTTGCTGGAACCTGCACGTGCTCCAGGATCCAGGCTAAGCCTTGTGATCTTGCTCATTTCTTCCTCATGGCCTCCAAAATCCAGTGTAGGAATTTACCAGATGTTAGGAGTCATGTGTGGAATGAAGAAGAAATGAGACAGAGAGGCCAGCCCACAGAACGGGAGTCCTGGGAAGCATGTCCAAGTCCAACTTTAAAGAAACTGAGAAACCACTTATATACTCTAGCAAGGAAATGTTACAATGATGTCATGAGGAAGTAGCAAAGTGTATGTGACATGCAGTAGGCAGGATGTGGGGATGTGTGATAACAGGAGAATTTACCTGTGGGGGCAACAGTCATTACTAACAGGTCCTATGTCTCTTGGGATATTCCAAAATGGTTAGGATGCTGGGTTACGGGTGAGAGATATGTTATTGCCCATCCTTTAGTGTGCCAGAGGGGGGGTGCTAGAGAGATAGGTGTTCCTCTTTGCTGAAGTTCCATCTCTCTACCTGCTTCCATGTTCCACAGCCAAAGTCCTCAGATCAGAAAATAGTGAGCCTGGAGTCAGAGGTATCTTCAACTCCATGGTCCCCAAAAGCAGGTGCACCCATCCAGAGCTCGGTGACCAGCTGGGTGCTCTCAGAACTGACCATACATCATTGTAACCAAGAGTCACTGAGGAGAGAGGGTTAACTGAAATTCACATCCGTGGCTGTTAACCAAAATGTCTTGACATTCGATTGGAAATGAACATGGCCATCATCATACACCATCCTTTCCTCCTGCCCCTCCCCAGTCCTCCCTTCTTATCATTGTCATCCACACGTAGATGGGTGCTTCTCATTCTGGCGGCCAGAAGTGCGAGTTAAGGTGGCGGCAAGAGCCAGCTTTTCGGGATAGACAAGGAGGGTGTCAAAATCAGGGGATCCAAGAAGGATCCTTGGAGGACTTTCTCTCAGGCCCTGAAAATCTATCTGCGTGAAGTTTCCAACTGACTTTCAAAACAAAACCCTTATCTATTCAGCAAATGGGTGACTGAATGAGAGAGGAAATGCTTACTCAAAGGCTTAATCAAATAGGAAATGCAGACCAAACACTAATATTCTTTGATGTGCTTCAAAGATAAGCTGTCAACCATAAAAGTGTCTGAAGATATCAGAATCAAGATCACCACTGTGAATTTTGAAAAATACCATTTCCCATGAAACTGGGTATCGCCCCTTTGGCCAAGAGTAACTGGAGATGAAGAAAGCATAGCTTCAGCACTGATCAATAAAGTTGCAATTAGAAGAATAACAGCATGTGATTAAATGTACAAATAAAAACGTGAGAAAAAGCATTTTTCTTTTTTCATAGAGCCTCACCCCCTCTCCTGCGGGGTTTCTTACGTTTGTTGATGTCATTGCATTTAGGAAAGAAAGTGGACACATGTGGATGTAAAATGTGATACCCTGTTATATTATAAACTTCCTACTTTTGTATACTACATCGTCTCTTACTATATATTTCAAAGGGGTTATGAAACGAAAATCCTGATGATCATATTTGGGAACAGGGATCACAGAGGTTTTCACATTTTCCCTGTCTCTTTCATCTGACTTTTCTCCATTATCCTCAGTGACAATGCCCTATTTTAGTAATAAGAACGCTCGCAGAGAAGAACGCAAAAATATCTGCAGCCAAACCTAGGCAGTCCAAAGCCGTCTGCTTTCCAGTTTCTATGCTAACCCAACTTGCACATTCACACAGCGCCCTTCCTGCTACAAGCACGCAGCCATGTTTCATCAGAATTGCATCTGGAAGCACATCCCTGGCCACTGGGCTGTCAGGGCTGGAGATGGGTGCTTCTCAATTCCGGGGGCTGGGCTACCTATTGAGCCGTAGGTAGTGCCTGCGTTTTGTTACCCAGGGTGACAGCTGCCAATGTGTGAGTGAATGTGAAATGTCAAGTTCTCTGGCACTCTTCCTGGAAGAATCTGTAATTCACTGGCTCCGTCATGTCACTCTCTGAAGTATTGCCTGGGAGACAGGCTATGACCCACTCACGATCTTGGCGGAGTTTCCTTTGGGTCCTTGGGAGGCCACGTTCCCATCAGAACACATTGGGAAGGACCTTCCTCCCCATTTCATATTCCTCCTTGGAAAGTGAAAGGGGTCTTTGGAACCTTCCTGATTCTTTCTTTTTTCTTTTTTTTTTAATTCCTCCCTGCTTGTGTTTCTGGGTGAAATCCCACGAAGGTGCGGTATGTGGAGCAGGGGGTGCTGTTCACCCCATCCTATTTGAAACCAAGATAATGTGGCAGGCGCCTTCAATGATCAGGAAAGAAGGGAGGGCTGGGGAGAGGCAGGAGGAAGCCAAGCTGACTCCAAAAAGGCGTTGGTGTTTGCTAGAGGACTCACAGAAAGGGTGGTTGCCAGCTCCTTTTTTTTTTCCTGTTGTTTTTTTTTTTTTTTTAATACCAGTTTTGTGAACTGAGCTAACCTAAAACAGTGTGTGGGTTACATGCTTTTTAATTGCTGCAAATGAAATGCATAATTAAATGTTATAAATTAAAAATTGACAGTGTGATGATCTCACTACATCTGATTAAATAAAATAAGTCACCCCCAAATGAGTAGAAAGCGGCATACTCTTTCACAGATAAACATCTCAGACCTCTTGTTAAGGGGACGCTCCCTTCTCCATGACCTCGTGAGATGCCTCCAAATCCCTGGAGCTGGGAACCAAGGATTTGGTGCCCTGGGGTATGAGGATCAGGTAGGAAGCCCAAACTGCAAACACCTTCCTCCCAGCCAAGCATCCCCAGGATGAAGTCTGGCCAGCTCAGTCAAACAAGCAGACAGTGAGATGATGGGATTATGGAAGGTTGGGAAGGTTCTGAAGTGTGAATCTAGAATCCACAAGGCAGAATGTGAATGGGTGTGCGAGCCTAATTAGTGTCAGTTGATTAGAATAACCAAAACTGCCCACTAAATCTGCCCAGATACTCCTCTCTACTTCATAGATGATAAAGAACTTGCAGTCCCAGTCATTCCTTAAACAGCAGCCTCAGACTCCCTTCGCACATGCACCACACCCAGTCAACATGTGGCCAAATGTGTGGCCACTGGCCCGATGGAGGAGACATGGAAGCTCGAACAAGTCCTTCATGACACGCAACAGGCCTCTAGCCTTGGCCCTAGCCCATCCTCTCTCCTGCCTGCCCTCCATAAGGGTCTCCAGAGCCATTGCCTCAAATTTGAGATGGCAACAACCAGGTTCTTTCTTGGCAATACTTCCTGGTCTATACAGGCCGTGGGCATGTCCTGAGTGTTTAACTGGGCCCCTCAAGGACTTCCCTGATACTCTGACGCACAAATATTTAAACTCCCAGGCTGCAACATCTCTCTACAGTCCGTGCACTCTAGCCAGGATAGAGAAGGCACTCAGGTGAGGTCTACGCTCCTGCTAGAGTCCTGGTGTCTTCCCTCCCCAGCCACCCCTTGCTCCCTCATCATGATCTTGCTGTGTCAGGGCTCAGTTTCCCCACAGCCTCTATTCCAGCTATCTCTGTCACCAACCCACAGACGCCCACCCTCTCGCAACTGGAGTCTGCTGGTGTCGTGACCTGGTGAGCATGGACTTCTTGAGGATAATGAGCATTTTTAACTGGCTTCTTGCATCTTGTCTTCAGCAAGTGTACAAATCCTGGAGACTCTTGGACTGTTTGCTGAATTCATAAGAGTCGGAAGCAATCATCTGGACAAGAGAGACAGGAAAAAAGTTGTAATTTCTGAAAGCACTGCCAGGTAATCCGTCTGCATTCCAGAACAACACAAAAGCTCCTGCCTGTTGGCCTTCCTCCTTGCACCTTCCTCTCAGCCAAGAGGGTAGACCAGAAACTCCAGCTCTTTGGAGAAACCGAAGCTGTCAGTCTGTGGCTCTGTCAATCATATGCAAAGACTCAAATTCATTAAGAGGGTAAAACAAAAGCTTTAAGAAAATGTTGTCCAAAAGAATCAATCAATGTAGACGTTTCAAAGTAAGATGTGCATCCATCTCCACTGGGAAGTTCCCCAAATGCAGGGAGTGTCTCCTGGTCTCTGGAGCTCTGAGGTTGACCTCCCTGGCCTGGGGTGAGGGCAGGCGAGCACAGAGACACAGAGGGAGCTGGAGGTGATTGAGAGTGGATGCTGTGGGTTTCTTGCCATTCTATTCATTCCTCCTCAAATAAAGGGAGAAAGAACAAAAGAATGGAAGGGATAGTGAAGGAGCAGGAGACCAGAAAGAGAAAGGAGGACTTCCACCCTCTGTAATTTGATGCCCTTCTGGGCCTTTTTGGCAAACTTGATGTTCAGAGGATCCTCCAGCCTAGTTATTATTACCTAATTCTTTGTTGCTCAGGGATCCTATGTAAATTGCTTCAGGATATACAACTGGCTAGAGGCCTCCTTTGACCCCACTTTTGTATGATTTTATGCCATTAAAAAAAAGATAATAGAAATTAAAGCCCCTTCTTTAGCACAGGGTATCATTTCAGATCTTCAGACAGTGTTCAGACTACCTTTGAGTCAAGTCTGTGGTGAGCGGAGGGGGTGAAGAGGGGGGCTTCTTGAGGGGGGATTGTCAGTGAATTCTGCTCCGCTCTCCTGGCCCAGGTCAACAGCCAAGGCATGTCGAGAATCACTTTGCCAGGGAAAAGTCAGTTAATAAATCCAGGGCCAAATTATAGTTTGAAATAAAAGGACAATTTCATGAAACTTCAGAATAAAACCCAACCAGTGGAGTGAAAACACATTAAGTGGTTTCTTCCTCTATCGGTCCTTTGGGAACTCAGATCTTCACACGTTAAGAATCTAGACAGTGGCCCACAGGCAGAGGGTTGAGGGGCGTGACAGCACTGTGTTCTGTTTCCCTACCCCAGTGACCCCTTAAACACCTCCCCAGCCCACCTCTACCCCGTCAGGAATTCACCCATCAGAAATGACTGTGGTCACTTACAAACACCTTTGCCTGTGCTTTCAATCACTTAAGCTTTAGTGCCTATGCGTTAAGTAGGGGAGTATGCTTGAATGGGGGAACAGGGGTCAGCACGAAATGGCAGGAAGAGGCAGAGGTCTCAAAGGCCACAAAGAGTGGGAACTGAGAGAACCAAAAACTAAGCGGACACCCTCTTTTCCTTTTCTAGTTTACAAAACTTAATTGTTCTTTAGTCATCACCCACCATGAGAATACCCAGTATGGCTTCCAAGCAAATACCTCGTGGCCTAACAGGAATTACCTGCCCTCTTTCCACCAGGCTGTGCTTAAGACTCTTAGGGCGTGCACCTCTCCTCTGCACCCGTTGGGGTGTCCCAGATCTCCCCAAGTCTTTGAGCCCCCCCGAGCCACTCTTGATTTCAAGAGGAGGTGGTGTAAAACCCTCTGACTTCAGGAAGGGCAATCGTGTTGGTGGTTAATATTTATTATAATTAAATTTTAAATTGATGTGAATTAAATGTATTGGAATCAGTCATTCATTTCATTGTTTTAATTGCCTAATAGGTGGAGAGCCCGTTCCTTGAGCGTCTTGGCACCAAAGGAGGGGCAGACACACAGGGCATTCGTGTAGTGCCTGGTTCTTGCCAGTTCTTCCCTGCGCCTCCTGGAGACTCAGAACTGAGAAGGAATGTGAAGTTATATAAACAGCCTTCAAGCCCTGTGTAAAGAAAAGGGTTCCTGCTAATTAGCCGCTGCTGAGCAGTCACTTCTCACGATGGGGGCTCACTTCTCTGGAGGTACCCACGCCTTGTTTGATAAGGGGCTGCTGGGTTGGGGGTTACATAAAGATCAGTTTTCAGTTTGCCCATAAAAACATTGACTCCCGATATTCCAGGCACAGGGCTCACCTCTCCATGTATTTGTCTCTTCTAGGAATTATCTACCAAGGAAGACTTTGAGACTCTAAGAGAGGATTAGCTGAGGATCTAGCTGCTGGTAAGGGGTCAGTTTGGGATTTGCTCTCAAGGACACTGACTTCCAGTTTCTCCCTCTGCAACACTTGAGCTTCTACCCATTCATTACTCCTCACGCTAGGGCAACGTGGATTCCTCTTCCAGGAGTCTGTCTGTCAGTCAGACTTCTCCAGAAAAACCACGTAGAATATATCTTCATGGAAAAAGAAGCCCCTCTTTCTCACTGATAGATGTATATATGCCAACTACACACATATCCCGAAGTGTATATTCCAATAAAAGTGTAAAAATAATCATATAGATGAATAAGTGGGAATATTCTATATATATATATTTATATTTATATATGTGTGTATATAGATAGGCACACATAAATCTCCTGCTCACCCTGCTCTGAGCTCTCCAAGAACCCAGTCTTTCCAGACTAAGCAGCTCATCCCAAAAATTCAGTCACCTTTTCTTCAGCTCTGTGGGAGTGGTGTGTGAGTAAACAAACACCATTGTGCTTTCCCCTACTGCTGGTGCTGGTGGCATTGTCAGATCAAGCAGGGTTGACTGGCAAGGGTCAGAGGTATAATCTCAAACAACCACACCCCTTTAGGATCTGGAAGTCATGCCCTTGTCCCCCTGGGGCTGGTCATGGCTTTGGCATCTTCATTCAGCAAACTCGCCCTGCTCTGTGCTCTAGGGCAGTTAGACTCTGAGGTCCCTAAGGAAGTCTGCTCCTCTGGGTCCTAGTGACACCAAGTATGACTTGGTTCAGGGCTGCATGAATGAATGAGTGAATGAGTGAATGAATAAATGAATGAATGAATGAGTGAATGGATTAGTGAGTGAATGGATGAGTGAGTGAATGGATGAATGAGTGAATGAATGAGTGAATGAATGAATGAATGTGGGAATGAATGAGGGAATGAAAAAAGGAGTGAATGAATGAGTGAGTGAATGAGTGAATGAATGAATGATGAATGAGTGAGTAAGTGAAGCACTAGATTGGGATAAAAACGATATACCTCATATAAACAGAAAGTCATTCATATCAATGATGTTACTTCCTCTGAGGGAAAAGTAAAATGATTTGGGATGCGATTATTAGCCAACGATAGAGCTAACTCAGGGATATTCTTGGTTGCTATCATTTAGAAACTATCTTTTCATTCTCGTTGGAGAAGTAGTAAATGGGAGGTCTAAAGCACAGTATTTTTATTTTCTTATTCTTAGAAATCTAAATCAGTTGCCAGAACTTTTTTAAAATGAAGTAATAGCTGAAATTTCCAGTTTCTTTTGGAAAACTGAAGGATCTGGCCAACCGTTTCCTCCTGGCAGAAGCTGGCTGGAGCTGAGTGCCAGCTCCCACATGAGAAGGGGTCTCTTACCTTGGGTTCCAGGTGGCTCTCCCTACCCTAAAGTCCTCTGTGTACTTTCCATCTGTCCCAAGAGGTGTCTCATTGCACCCCCATCTGATGTGCATCAATGAACCTGGAACGGAAGTGAGTTTATTCATTCATTCTGTCCCCTGGATCCTTATGTAAAGCCTCCAGGCCTGAAATACCTCAATCCCTATCTTGTCTTTAGGGTGCCTGAAAGTCATTTAAGTCACCCAAGGGTGCTTGAGAATCACAGCATGGGCGACACAGAAGTTAACAAAACCTTGCTAGCGACAGTGCTGTGCCTCTCCATCTTGGGATAATTTGTTTCCTTAAGTAGGAGGTTTTATTTATTTTAGTTTTTTTTCTTGATTATAATATCTTTTCTTACATTGTTGTATATCCCAAATTTCTCCCACCACCATGTAATCCATGAACTGTCATCATTCCTTGTGCTCATTTTTTCCCCAATTTCTCCCTCCTTCCCCCTCCCTTATTGTATGCTGTTATCAGTTTGCTAGCTTTAACTTTTTCGTGCCCTTTTGTTTGGTTTTTCTATATCCCATATATAAGAGAGACCATCTCACATTTGTCTTTTTTTCTGGCTTATTTCTGCTTGCATAATTCCTTCCAACTCCACCCATGTTGCTGAGAATGACATGAGTTTGACTTTTTGATTGCTGAATAGTATTCCATTGCGTAGATATACCACAACTTTTTGATCTGTTTGTCTATTTTGGGGTATTTGGGCTGTTCCATATCCTAGTTATTGTAAATAATGCTGTAGTACACATAGCAGTGTAGGTTTCCTTTGAAAACAGTGTGTTTGTGCCATTTGGATAGATCCTTAGAAGTGGAATCAGTGGATCAAACGATAGCTCCATTTTCAGTAGTTTAAGGATCCTCCACACAGTTTTCCAAGGTGGATGACCCAGTTTTTTTTTGCCTTAAATCATTTCATTTTGTTCTATTATTGATACAGAGTATTGATGCAGTTAAAAATTGTATTGGTGCCAAAATACCCTGGTGGGAGGAGTCTGAGAGAAAGACCTGTATGAAAGAAAATGGAAAAGTGGGAAGAGAGGGCATATAAAAAGGGAGGGATGAGGAGCGATAAAAGAAAAAGGAGAGACAAGAATGGCACGATGATAGAACAGGCCCATGTGGCCAGGCCAGGGGAAGCCCCCTGGAGGAATGAGGTGGTGATAGCAAGGAGTCACATGGTGGGGGAGTGGCCAGCAGAGAAATAGCTGGTGTGAAGTTGAATGCCAGAATAGCAGGCCAGGGATGACCAAGCGCTGCTGAGAGCAGGCCTGGTGGATTTGGTCAGACACCATCAAAGGTGGGCCCGGTAAAGGTAACGCTGGGAGCTGCAGCAAGGCGGCTTATTTGGAAAGCTGATTTGGGATCAGCAATTGTGGAAGAAATTTGAAGCGCCTTCACAAAGCAGAGCAACATGGAATACTGGAGAAGAAGCTAAAAGAAGATGCCAGAGAAAAACTGGAATTTGCAGTGCCTGGCTCAATTTTGGAGGGGCAAAGGGCACCATCTTGGACATGTGTCTTTGGGACCTTTGGGACTGAAAATGGTGACTTGGGTAAGAGAACTGGCCACTTCTGGCTTTAAGGACTTTTCATTTTCCTGATTAATTTTCCTTTGTTAATAAAACCCTGTTGATAACTGCATTTGTCTGGCAACTGCTATACATGGAGGGTACGGACCTGAGGGAACCTGACTGGCAGAAGCTACACTTTAAAACTTGTTTTCCTTGTGGCTTGTTGGTTGGTGGCTTCTGCCCACTTTTGACTCAATTTCAGGATAACTTTCATTAAATATCATTGCACTCTAATATTCTAGAAGCTTCATGTATGCCTCCTTACATATCTGCATACACTATGTTCAGTTCACTACAAAAAGTCCAGCTCTGTCCCACAGCAGACAATTAATGCTTTGATCAAACTTTTCCCTCCTTCTCTTCCCCTTCCCTTCTGGTAACCACTAAATTGGCCTTGGAGTCTAAGAGGTTGATCTTGCTCTATTCAGTTTGCTCACTTTCCTTGTTTCTTCACCTGTAAGTGAAGTTGTAGAATGCTTGTCCCTCTGCCTGACACTTCACCCTGCGTGAGTCCCTCTAAGGTCCATGTTGCAAATAACAGGATTTCATCCTTTTTACTAGCTATAGAGCATTGGATAGTAGCAATATTCATTGTGCATAATAAACAGCACATCTTCTTAGTCCAGTCATCTGTTGTGGGCATTTAAGTTCTTTCAGTCTTTTCCACTATAAAGTATGTGGCAATGAACATGGGGTACATGTATCTCCGCAAATTGGAGTTTGTATTTTTTCAGGCAACTACCCAGAAGTGGGAAAAGTGAATTGCATGGAACTGAGATTTCATTTGGAAAAAATCAGAGGATGCCCAGTTTAGTTTTGTTTGGGAATGGTTGAGACTTTCTCAAGAGTAACCCCTAGAATGAAGCCATCCTAAAAAAGTGCCCCAGTTGGGTGCTCCCAAAGCCCTGCTCTCGCCAGTACCTTCTACGAGCATGACCAAAGCCCTCCTGAACATCTCCACATGCCCACCCCTCACCGGCCACCTTCTGCCAGAAACCATGTGGGATAGTCTCCAAGGAACCTCGGCCATGTGACCACCCTGCTCTGGTGTGGTCCGCTGATCACTTCCTGGGGCAGGAGGCAGGGGTACCCATGCCCCCTTCTGCGGACACAGATGCCAGCCTGACTCTGGAGAAGGCAGGGCGTGCAGGGCCGCACACGGCTGCTGTTCACCCTTGCCATGTCGCTCCGAGGGCCAATTCCACCCATGTTTTGCTTGATGCTGCTGAACTGCTTGCAAGATGATTTCTTTGAGCTTCCTTCCCTCCTTCGATGAGCAGAGGGGGTAAGTCAGGGAAAGCTTTTATGTGGCTGCTGCGCTTCCAAATGTTCCTTGGTGATTGACAGCTCTGCATTCAGCTTCCCATTATGGCACCTGCAGATAATGAGATATCTTGAAACCGGAATTTCCAGCGCCTGCGCCTGCCAGGAATATTATCATCAGTGTTCTAGCCAGCCATTCCTGCCGCACACATGACCTCTACAAATTTGAAATGTCAAAACACAGCCAGGAGCTGAAACCCAGGCCACTCCAGTCCAAGTGGCTATTGGCTCTTGAATGTACAGGAAGGAGTCCTTTATCTCGGGAGAATTATGGATTACCAGAAAATAGTGATCTTTTCATTAACCTATATGTATTTAGAATGTAGATAATGTCTGTCTTTTGTCATTCTCATAGCCTGTGTGTTGGGCGACTAGAGGACTGGAGGCCTTGGCATTTCCCCAGTGAATCCAGCCTGTTTGGGGTCTAATCCAGGCTATCGAATCTCTTTTTCCTCAGTGGCAATCGGGGCCCTGATTTTGTAGATACTGTAATCACTTTAGAGCTTGTTCTCTTGTTCTCAGAGAGGTTAAGGTGGAAGCACTTTGGTCTTAAAACGGGCATTTTAATCCTCTGTGAGATTAAAGCCCCTTGCTCCTATTCCCCTTCCACTTGCCGCAAGTTCATCACTCAGTACCAGGAACTCACCTCTCCACCGACTGCTCCTGTCTCTGTCCCCCACCACTGGACAGTCCCGGGCTGTATGAAGGAATGGCTAGAATGGCTGGGCCAAGGCCCTCGCTAGCACCACGGCCTGGAAAGGCAGGAGACAGCCAGATGATACGTGGAAGAGGCTATTCTCTGAGCTGGCCTCATGGGAGGGCAGGAGTTTGCTGGGCTTGAGCTAGACAGCAGGAAGGACTGGGTGTGGGCAGAGTTATGCATCTGTATGAACAAGGCCCCAAGGCTGAGGGAAGCACAGCACTTTACGGGGGCAGCGGGAGGTCTGGGGGGCTGCACCCCAGTGTCTGGGCATCCCCGGGAATTGTCTGGAGCTGAGATTGCATTGTGAAATAAATCCAAGGCCACCCAGTTTGGCTTTGGGAATGGCTGAAGTTGTCTCAAGAGTAGAGCCTAGTATGAGACCAGCCTGAAAAAGCCCCCCACTCTCCTTCTCTGGGTGCTCCTGAGCCCCAACTAGTGGATTCAGCGGGGTCCTCTGATGAAGGTTTTGGCCACAGCCAGCAGGCGGTGCCTTAGCCCCAAAGCCTGAGGCCTGAAGTCCATAGTAAGTGTTCTTTCTACCTTTCTCCTCTCTCCTCCATCGTTATATATATCATTCATGAGCCAATCCTGCACTCTCAAGCCACGCTGGGGCTGCTCCTATACCTGTGCTCAAGCATAGATATGCGGGAGACTTGTGGTCACCCTTGAAAACACCCACCCCCAGTTACAGTGACTGGCCCAGGGTGGGCGCTGACCCAAACGGGGCTGGTGAGAATCGGCCCTGTGCTTTGACTGGTGCTTCCATGAATGAAAGAAGCTATTTGCACTGGGATTTCTAAGCACTGCTGGAGGTCATCTTGACAGAGATGACAGGAGAGAGCCTGCCTGTGGATGGAGCTAACAGGCAGGGGCAAAGCATGGAGAGATGGAGAAAGACCTGGTCCCAGTGGCCTCAGTTAGCACCTGATTCTACCATCTCAGTTTCTGAAGCCAACACCCCACTCCAGGGCTTGTACTAGGAATCATACACTTTCATTTATTTTCCAGTTCAAACAAATTTGAACTGAACTTTTTTTACAAGTTCATCCTACTTTATTTTCTTTTCCCCCCACCATTAACACATATTCCTTTGACCCCTTCTCCCCCTCCCTCCCATCCTCTAACCTTGAAAACATCAGTTTCTTAGTGTCAGCTAGTTTTTATGACTATTTGACTTCATTCAATCATCACTATGTTTTTGTCATTCTGACTTGCCTTGTTGCACATAATCCTCTCAAACTCCTTCTTTTTTGCTGCAAAAGGCAACATTACATCTTTCTTTACAGTTTCTCCACTGTGTGCATATGATACACCACATTTCTCCTGTCTAAGTTGGCTGTTGCATGTAGCACTGTATTAGACATTGTGAAGCATAAAGTTTCTTGATTGGATGTTTTTACATTCTTTGGATCCAGGAGTGAGATTGCTGGATCATATAGTATTTCCATTTTCACTCTTTGAAACTAAATACAAATCCCTGTGCAAAAGAGCTCCACCAGCTTACATTCTCAACAATATAATAGGATTTCTCTTACTCTGAATCCTCTCCAGCACTTGTATTTGGAAACCTTTTGACATGTGTCATTGTCACTGGTGTGAAATGATACCTCCTTATGGTTTTGATTCACATCTCCCTTATTAGAGGTAATGACAAACATGTTCCATTTATCAACCTTCTGGGTATCCTTGTTGGTGAATTGTCTCTTCAGATCTACTGCTCGATTATTAACTGTGGTGTTTGTTTCTTAATTTTTGAGTTGTAGTAGTTTTTTTATAATATTATTATCTTCACTATTTTATTGTATTATCTTCACTATTTTCTCATAAATTATTGATATATACATGAACTTCTTGTTTTTTTATTCCATTCTAATGATTCATGTATCTATGTTTCTGACAATGCCATATTATTTTAATTACTGTTGTCCTATAGTCTAGTCTAAAATCAGATAAAATGATGTCACCATTTCTCTCCTTTTTTTCCCAGTATTGTGTTAACTATTTGAAGTCTTTTATGGTTCCATGTAAATTCAGTATTTAGGGCTTAATTTCATTGAAGAATATTGACATTTTGGTACAGATTGTTAAAATCATGCATAACTTTAAGTAGGACACTAATTTTGAGTATGTTGATTCTCTCCATGAACATGGAATATTTTTCACTGTCTTTATATCATACTCTAAATTCATATGATAAATAATGTTATATAACTCTCTTTATACCAGTCCTTCACCAACCTGTTTGAGTTGACTCAGATGCACATGATTCTTTTTAAAGAGATAATGAGTTATTTTCTTAATTTATTTTTCTTTTCATTTGTTCTTTGTATATATAAACACCATGAATTTTATATGTTGATTTTGTAATCTGGAATTGTACTGTATTCATTTATGGTTTCTAATAGCTTTCAGATGGCATCTCTAGGGCTTTCTATAAATATTAACATATTACCTACAAATAATGACAGTTTCACTTCTTTTCTGATTTGGATTCTTTTACTTCTTGTTGTCATCTGATTGTTCTAGTTGAAAACTCTACTACTAAATTCAGCAGAAATGGTGACAGTTGTTATCCTTGTCTAGTCCTTGATCTCAAAGGGAAAGATTTCAGCTTTTCAATATTAAGTAGGTTTGTGATATATGCCCTTTATTATGTTGAAGTAGATTCCTTCTACTCCCATCTTGCTAAGAGTTTTTACCATAAATGTGTGCTAAATCTTATCAAGTGATTTCTCTGCATCTATTGATATTACTACATGATTCTTATCATTACTTTTGCCAACATAATGTACTACCCTGATTGATTTGTGTATGTTTAACCATCCTTCTATCACCAGAATAAGCCCCCCTTTATCATGATGCATAATCCATGTGCTATATTCCTGAATTTGATTTGGTAATACTTTGTTGATGGATTTCGCATTAATGTTCATCAAGGATTTTGGTCTGTAATTCTCTTTCCTTATGCTCTCTTCATCTGGTTTTGGTATTAGGGGAATGTTGGAATCCTAAGTATATTAAGTAACGTTCCCTTTTTTTGGAAATAATTTGAGGAAGATGAGTATTAACTTTTTCTTTAAATGTTTGATAGAATTTGTAAGGCTGTCTTTTTTCGGGTGTTTATTAATATTTTATTATTATTAAATATTGTATGTATGTATGTATGTATGTACATATGTATTTCATATCTTTGTATTCCCCAGGGATCACCTACCACCTTCCTTCCCTGATGGCTCCCTCCCACCCCCCACCCCAGTTGTGTACTTTAGTTTGGTTATTAGCTTATTTCGACTTTTCCTCCTGGCCTTTTGCTTGTTTTTCCTATATCCCATATATTAGTGAAACCATTTGGTTTCTGTCTTTTTCTTTCTGACTTGTTTCTGCTAATATGATTTCTTCTAGATACATGCATGTTACATAAATTCATCAAATTTGTCATTTTTAATTGATGAGTAATGTTCCATTGTATATATATATATATATATATATATATATATATATATACCACATCTTTTTCATCCATTCATCTGTTTTGGAACATTTGGGTTGTTTCCATGTCCTTGTAGTTATAAATAGTGCTGCAGTAAACGTCCAAGTACAGGTGTCCCTTTGTGTAAGTACTGAGGTCTCCTTTGGGTAAATTTCCAGAAGAGTCATTGCTGGGTCAAATGGTAGTTCCATTTTCATTGGTTTGAGGGTCCCTCACATAATTTTCCATAGTGGCAAGACCAGTTTACATTTCCACCAGCAGTGTCAGAGTTTTTCTCTCCACATATCCACGCCAGCACTTGTTGTTGCCTTTTTTTTTTTTCGTGTGTAGTATCTCATTGTAGTTTTGACTTGAATTTCCCTGATTGCTAGTGATTATGAGCATTTTTTCATGTACCTGTTGTCCATTTGCATTTCCTCTTTGGAGAAATATCTTTTGGGTTCTCCATTTTTTTTATTGGACTTCTTGTTTTGTTTTTGTTAAGTTGTTGAGTTCATTGTGGATCTTTGTTATCAAACCCTTATCATTTTCGTAGAGGATAAAATTTTCTTCCACTTGGTTAGGTTTCTTTTTGTTTTGTCTGTCATCTCTTTTGTTGTACAGAGGCTTGTAAAACAGTCTTGCCTTGGGGTTTTGTTGTGGAGGCAGTGGGGAGATTTTATGTCGCTGTTTCTGAACTTCTATTCTTAAAAACCCAAAGATGTATAACTGATAATAATGGCAGGCAATGGTAAAGCTAATAGCTTTGTTCTCATCATGATGATTTTAGGGGTAACACTCTGACCAGAAGGAAGCACATTGGGATGTGCACAAGTAGGTGACAGCTATGCCTGGCACTTTACACCTCCCCTTTCTTTTTTTAAGACCCCAGTCACCAGTAGATAGATAGATGCAAAAACTCCTCTATTACCACTATAGCATGATTTTCCACCATAAAGAAACCTGCAGTCAGACCAAAACTGATGGTTACCAGAACAGAAATCTTAGATCAGCTGCTCCAAGTGAAGCTACGCAACTAAAGAGACTTTTACCAAGAGGATTAAAATACATCTGGCACCAGGCAAACCTCAGTCACCACAGATAATATCAACATGGGTTGACTGGGATGGGGAGCCCACTGGGGGGATGCCCTGCTGTGGAACTCCTATTCCAGGGATCCCTGGTGTCTGACCGAGGCCCCTCTTCCTAGTCCCTCTTGGAAAACTTGTCTCTAAGGAAAGGGAGTAGTTAAGAGTCCCTTGCAGGAAAGAAGAAGAATGAAACGAAAGGGATTGATAGTGATCTTTGAGGCCAGCTTGCAGATGGGGGGACTTTGGGACCATGTCCAAATTTGTCTATATTAAGAGTTGGGGTCTCTTTTATATCTTGGCTAGGAATAACCACAATGAGGTAATGAGGAAAGAAGAAACCCAGGATCCTATGACACATGACATATAACAGGAGGATGGGTGATAACAGGAAACATACCTATGGGGAGTAACACTTTTATCATTCAAGGACATGTCTCTTGAGTGGGACATTCTTAAAGAGCTGTCATCACAGATAAAAGACTTGCCAGTAACCATCTCTAGTGTGCCAGAGAGGACAAGAAAGATAAAGGTGTTCCATTATCTAAGGCACATCTCTTAATATATGTCCACACCCCACAAATAGTGACCCTCCTGCTGGCCTGAGAAGAGATGGCACAGGCCAGCCCTCCTCCCAAGGGACTGAGACAGCAGGTCTCTGCTGAGCACAGGAGACACATGTGGCTCAGAGGTCTTCCTTCCTGTCAGGCTAAGGACAGTCTGTCAGTCAAGGCATGTTTACCATTACCCCCCCCCCTTTTCACTCCAACAGCATCCTGGATACCATGTCAATATGCATAATATTGGGGAAGGGTTTTCTATGTGTCAAAAACTCAGTATCCTCCACCTCCACTCTGCACACACACACACACACACAAACACACATACACACGCACGCACACACACGCACACATGCTGCTTTTTCAGACATGTGAAAGTCTCCACCAGGGAAAATTCATTCAACTTGCCAATAGGGTCAGCTGGATCTAACAAAAGAGCCACATCCCCACTGAGTAATTGACATTATCTTAGGAACCTGGAAAGTATTGTTTTTGTTTTTGTTCTGATTTGTCTTCTAGTCTTAACAGTACCTGAGGACAAAGAGAAACTTGCAGTAAACCAAGCAGGTCTCAGGCGATAAAATTAGAACTATCGCCAGAAAGGGACACAAATGCACGCTAATACAGAATAAATCACTTATTGTCAGCTCTTTTCAACTCCTGCCCTGCTGTCTGGGGGTTTGGGCACTCTACTTTAGACCGGGGAGGGAGGGAACACCACCCCAGAGCCAGTTCAGTCAGGCCCAGAAGGGCAGGCATGTGGCAGGCGGGCAGGGCTGGGAGAGAAAATGGCCGCCCTGTCGCCAGGCCCTTCTGTGTGGCCCTGTCAGGAAGAAGCTGCAGCTCCGGCCGGGGCTGGCTGGCTCCCGCTAAGTACTAATGCCGCCGTGGCGGTGGGGGACAGGAGATGAGAGACAGAACAGGGCAGCTGCAAATGAAAATCACCCTGGGGAAGGTTACAACTAGATAAAGTTTTCGACAATAAGATTCCAGAGACTGCTGACGGGAGCAAAGCTCAATATTTTAGTCTCAGTACAAATTTGCTTCAATCTTATACAACTCCCATGCAGCATTGCCCACAGCTGCATGCTGTAAACAACAAACAAATCTATTTCCATCAGCCCTGCTGATGCCAGGAGAAAAGTGCCTGAGCATAAGACATGCACAGATGCAAACCCTCACCTGAGCCTGGCGCTGCCCTCCATTTGGCCTCTCTAACTTAATATCGTTGTTACAAAGCTATTGGTCTCCTGGTAGCTGGCTGGCTCAACGCAGTGCCTCTTCTTCCAGCTAATCTGACAACTCCGATCCAAGAAGCATCAAGGGCCCAATTAAGAAGACACATCTTATCAAGGAGCTTATTTTGCATAACAGAATACAAATGACGAATAAAAATTTAATGTTTAATAACTTAGTACAAAGAGGGCTGTTGATATAGAATGCCTGGAATTTTTATGGAGGCTGTCAGACTTGTGATAAAACTGTTATATAGGAACACTTGGCAAAAAACAGCGTAGAATTTTTCAGTAATGGTGTGTGCATGATATTGCATTAATTCTTGATAGGGAACTAACTGTAAGCCTGGGAATCAGCCAGTCTGAGTTTCAGTTTAAGATGGCGCACGTGTGCGTGTGTGTGTATGTGTGTGTACACATATGTGTGTGTGTGCTCCAGCCAGAAATCTCTGAGGGTGTGACCAGACATGCACACGTTTTATTGAAAAGGATCTAAGTGCGTTTTAATGAGGACTTTACTGAAAACATACTCAGTCCCACAGAAGGCATTTGGGTGTGTCTTCCCGACACCAGAAACGACAGGAAGTGACTGGAGTCATTTTCTCTGCTAACCACCTAATGGGCAGGGGGCCCTAGGCGGATGATGGGGCAGGATTGTTCCCAGCTCTGCTCTGGCACGCTGGAGCCTCCTCCTTGCAGTGTATCAGGGCAGGTAGGTGGTACAGGGAAACGGGACACAGGAGATTGCAGAGAAATATAAGCTTGTTATTTTCTGGACTCCAACATTTGGTCCTGGGAAAAGGTTAATAAAGATACACGGAAGAAGTCAGGCCTGAGCTCGAAATAGTATTTAACTCTCTGCAGAGTTTTCCCATTGCTTTGGCCACAGTGCATCCATTCAGGTATTTATGGAGAGCCTGCATCTGCCTTGCTGGAGGATGACAGCTAAAGGAGGGTGTTCTGATAGAGGCGGGCCACGGCTGAGCAGGTGATACCTGCAGATGTTAAACAAGTCACTCAACCTCTGTTTCTTCAGCTGTCATTCTCTGACCCTAAGAGAACCCACCTGAGGCATTCATTGGAGTCTGAAGCACCCCAAAATCTCCGCCCACATGCGCTTGCCTTCCTGTATTTCAGATCCAGGCCATCTGCTCCCCAGTCCTAGCCCAGAGGAGTGCTGGGGTCTCCCCGCACCATGCCTTTAGACTGAGCTGGAAAACTTCATTTGATATTGTGACTGCGCCTCCATGAAATTCCAAATGTACTTCAAGAGAAATTGAGCCTTCATCGCTAGTAGTGCTTTATTCTTAAAGTGTCCATTAACGGGGGCTATACTCACGCTGAATTAGAGTAGAACTCCTGGAAAAGTACATATCACATCTATGTGCATGCGGGATGGATCTGTACTCATCCTGTCCTATTGCATTAGTGTTATTACATTGACTACTAAATGAATTTCTAATGATTGGACACTCAAAGGAGAATGTGACCCCTTTAGAGCTGTCATCAAACTCTAGGCAGATTGGAAATGGAGGGGTGGGGGGCTTGTCCCAGGGAGAAGAATGCCAAACAAAACACTACCCGGAGTGTTATTGTGTGGGCTATTGAAAAAAAAAAACAACATAATTTACTTGATGAGGCTAATATTCAAATGCAAACTTATATTAGAATTAACACTACAGGAGGGGCTTTTACATGGAGGATTTGTTACAGAAATAAAATCTATCGGTAACACTTTCATTGTTCCATCATTATGAACTCATTTGGTATTCACTGTAATAGCACCGATCATAATGAATTTGTTTGATATTCATGTGGCTCTCCCACACATTACAGAGTTTCAGTTATAAGTCACCAGCCAATAAGCATTAGTTAATGCTGACTTTGGACCAATCGCGATGGATGTGTCACCCAGCCCCTCCAGTGGCCTCAAGCTAAGTGTTAAGGGATAGTTTGAAGCCACCTGATCCTCCTGGTTTGCCCTGGTCCTCATTCCACCCCACAAGCTGGCGACCTTTCTGGGCCCTGAGCTGGACATAAAACAGAATGATGTCGATGTCATGTTCAAAGTCCACAGAAGACCTAATTCTGTTCCCTGGCACTACTAATGAAGCCCTCACAGATGTACATGGTGGAATTGGGGTTCTTACCCCCAGATCCGAGGGTCCCATCACAGTGCCATACAATGCCACTATTCTGTACACCCACCCACTCTACAAATTAATTTTCCATCAAAAAACTCAAGTCTCTGCTTTGGTGTTTGTGAGAAGATTAAGCCCACCTCCCCCCTGTCAGATCTCCCTTGTCCATAGCCCAGACCCAGGGAAAATAAAGTCCGGTTGACACTGGCCTGCTCACTTCATCACTGGCCAGGGCACTGGGCGAGGACTCTACTAAGCTGGTTGGCAACCACACTTACACGACATCCCTCTGTTGCATCCCTGATTCCGAGAAATGCTCTCCCCAGATCACAGCGGAAAAGCCTATGATGGGGGAGGGAGTGTTCCAGGCTTTCCAACTCTTTCTGCTTCAACTACCCAAATATCTAGTACTTACCAACAGCTGCAGGAAACTTATAAGCTAGTGTCATTTTTCTTTAGAGCAGATGCTACCCATGGTTATCTTAAAGAGTATCAGTTTCATTTCAGTCCTTGGCGAAAGCTGCCCTCCGGCATGCAACACAAGTCCACACATCTTTTATCTTCGGTGTCTTCCACAAAGACACCCCCCACACACACACACACACCGCAGGTTGGGGAGAAGAGACAGAGAAATAGGCATGTTTGTACCTTTCAGAGACTTATGGGTGCCAGCGGCTCAGTGCAACGCCCCCTGGCCGTGAGACCTCCTGCCTTCTAGAAAGACAGGTCCAGCTCTTGGGACATCTTCCCCCTTGCTAACTGGGAGTCTTTGGGCAAGTTCCTCACCCAACATGCACTGGCCTACTACTTCTAAAAATAAACTTTTCCATCTGTAAAATGGAGAGGAAAAGAACAAAGAAGGTATCTTCACAGCTCCCAACTCAGTCTGAGCTCCAACACCATGAAAATAATAGGGTTACTGTTTCAAACTCTGAGTCTGAGCTGGAAAATGGGTCTCCTGCACCAGTTCGCCCACAGGAGTGAGGTTCGCTGAACTTCTCTCATCATCTCTGTCTCTTTGCCTCAGTCCTTCCCACCACCCTGATCTCCAGAAGAGCTGTGAAAGTGGAAGGGAGACAGCCTGCACCCACCTTTCCCTGAAGAGCTGGGGGTCCCACCCCACCTCAGATAATACCTTATGCCTTATTCTCCTGCTGCTCTTGAAGTTGCTTTTCTCTTCAACCCAACAATGATCTCCACTTCCAGGAAAAATAAAATTAGCCAGAAAGTTGTACTAGAAACAAACACCTTCAGGCATGGATGACATCAAGTCAGGAGAGGGTGGATGTCACATCCTCCGGGGTGAAACTGTTCTCAGAGGAAAGCAGGCTCCTGTCAGCGAGGCACCCCCACCCCGTCGTATTTCCTCCTCAGCGGGAGGCGAGCAGACAAAGAAGCAGAGTCTCCAAGGCCTGTGTCCCCATCCCTGCCTGTGTGGCAGCCACCACCCGACTGTGGGCTTTTGTAGGCTCCTCAGGGTGAGCAGGCATAGCTGGAGGTGAGATCAGTACACGCTGAGCACGTAACAAGTACCAATTCCCAAGTGCCTAGCGGGCTCCAGGGCCTGAACCCCACAACCACCAACAAGTTCTTCCAGGGGGCTTGTTCTAAGCTCCCTTTGAGTAAGCGAACTGCGGTTTGATTCATATCTTTCAAGTGTACACCATTTTTATTTTCTTTTTTTGGAAGAGACACCTCGTTGAGAGAATTCCTCCCTGGAATTTAAGAAATAATGAATGTGGACCTCAGCAGCCCCTGGCCTTTCCGTAGTTCATAATGAAAACGAATGTTCATTTTTCCTTGAAAACTGTCTCGAGCTAAATGATACTGACGCTTTCAATTTTTAACATCATAATCAATAAAGGCTGCTTATGCACACTTTGCAAAACCATCAGTTTAGAAGTTTGAAAAAAAATCTGCATATGGCTGCAGCTTGCTGGCTGGAACGCTCTCGCACTAAATCTTCTGAGTTAAAGTTTTACTGGTGTGTTATGAGTAAAAATGCCTTGTCAGCCATCTGCCAGTTTTTCTCCTAACATCCATATTTCCAACCCTTGCTAAACATTGGGAGCGTGTGGCCACAAGAGGCCACCTCCACAATTAAACAGCCGAGCGCGGCAGCAGAAGCAAGGGCATGTCACAGGAGAACTGTCTAGTATTAATTTTAAAAGTCCATAAAGACTAGCTTGGACCCATCCACGATGATGGACTGGCAGTTAAATGTATTAGAAACTGTTAACCCCGGGAGACAAAACAGGAGGGAAAGAAGTAGACAAGAAGAAAAAAAAGAAAGAAAGAAAGAGAGGTGTAAAAGAGAAAAAAATAACAGACAATGGGCCAGTGTCAAAAGCTTCAATAAATGCTAATCATGGCTGATTAATCAGTTTCTAATTCCACGGATCCAAAAAGGTTACCGAGTCAATTGTGTCAAATTAGCTCCTTCTCCTGTGTCCCTCTGCTTTTGGAGCCTCTCTCCGTTCATTTGCATTTTTTGCCAATGTTTACCAAGAATTCAGTTCATTAGCTCTTGAGCATAAAGTCAGAAATTGGAGGAGACTTTGCATTTCCTCGCTGAGAGTAGTACTTAAAACAAATAGCATCACTTCCTCAAACATTTATAGATTAAACTAAATGGCATTAATTACTGTAAATCTCCTATTTGTGAGGAGAAAGAGGGGGGAAAAGGAAAAGTCCTCTTTCTGAGCACCCACCGTTGCGAGGCAGGAACGCTGCCTGCTCATCGACTGTCTTGTGTAGTTGGGGGCAAAATGTTTAATCGCGGAATTAACAGGAAGCGAGTGGCGAGGGCCGCTAACGAGGCTTGCTGCGAGGAGGCTCGCTAACTTTTTATAGAGCAGCGTTTTGCAAAGCTCAGAAGCAGAAGGTTGTTTTTGAAAGCCCTTATTAAAAAGAGATCCCTGCCACATGTGTAGAGGCTGTCTTGGGAAATACCTGTTTTACCCACGTTTGAAAGCTAGAAACCTGCCAAAGAGGAGGGAGGGAGGTGACTCGAGGCTGGCCCAGGACAAGCCTGGGGCTCAGGGAGGAAAGCACAGACTGATGGGGGATGAGGAGGCACGTGTCTTTTCCAGAAGAGCATCTCTCGGTGTGTTTCAGAGGAGAGGGAGGATGTGCTCAGAGAGGGAAAAGGGAGAATAAGTCAAACGGGAGATTCGGAAAGCAAGAGATTCAGGCTGGGGAAAGCCATGTGCCTCCCTCAGAAACACCAAGGTCTCCTCCTTGGGAGAAGAGATGCCACCTATTCCGGATTTCCCTCCCACTAAGGATGCTTCACACTCTTGTCCTCTGGGGAGGTGGGTGTGGACCAGGTGTGACTCCCTGGAGACTTGCATTGATTTGGAGGGACTCGAAGAGAATGCAGATGAAAGCCAGGGTGCCCACTTGGAGGACTCAGCTTCCAATTCTCAACCTTGGGTGTTGTCCACCCTCTCTGATAAGCAAGTTCACATTGTCTGACCTCTAGACTTTGCCTTCTATATATTCTCCTATATATTTTCTGGCCAAAATGCCCCTCATTCCACCCATGCTGACATCTCCCTTTCCTAAAGCTCTGCAAATAATCAGCTACGGAAGGTTGGGGATGCCAAACAGAATCGCACTCTCATGTGGAACCAGGGAACTTCATAGACAATAATAAAAAGGCTTGATGGTTAAAAATGCAAAAAACCTCACCTCCACCAGAAAGCCTCCCCTGATCACCTCAAGCTGTATTTGTATCCCTTTTCCCTGCATGATGCTTAACAAGCCACCACATACATATTTTTTTTACAATGATTTGATGTCTGTCTCCTGAGTGCAAGCCTCTTAAAGAAAAGCCATTTTCATCCTCCCACCCCCAGATCAAGCACAGCAATGGACAAAACCAGCTCAATAACCATGTGCTGGATAAACAAATGTGCCTTACCATCCAACCTTCCATTTTGCAAAATGCTATGCTCCCTGATACATCCAGTTCTAGGAACTAGGAGATTTGTGGTGTCGGGGGAAAGGGGGAGTGGGAGTGGGAAGCGTTGGAGGGGAGAGTAGGTAAAATGTCAAGCCCACAATAAGGTTATTAAAGGGAAGTTCATACAAGACCTGGATCTGGGTAGTAATGTGGGAAGTTATTTATTCCCTCTGTCTCCTTAATTTCCGTGTCCCCAGTAAATTGTCAGATACTAGAGTGTTGAGGGCGGCCCCATCTTTCCAGCTTCCCACCCTTTACACAGGTATGACTCACCAGTGAACAGTTGCGAGTAGATTGGGGGTGTGGTACACCCCTTTCTTGTGGTTTTGTGACTCCAGGAGTCAGGTCAGGTGTCCTCAAGGGGGTTTCTGAGTTCACAGGAGGCACACAGCAAGGATGAAGAAAATCTCTACGTCAAAGTTGTTATGAAAAGTCCCTTAAGACGACTTCCTGTTGGAGACCCACAATGACCCCAGACTCCAACCATGACCCAGTGGCTCTGCTTGTGAGGGGAAGCCCGGGACTGGGTCAGCCCTGAATGCCCAGAGCAGGTAGCTTCCAGGTCCCATCCTGCTGCCAGAAACCCTGGGGAGGCCCAGTGTAGGTGAGTTGGGGTAGAGCTGGTCACCCGCTGGGGAGGGGAGAGCAGAGACTCATTACAGAGAGCTCCCCGCTCACTCAGCCTCCTGATTCATCATGTTTTTTTATTAGCTCTCTTTTCCCTGATAAACCTTTGCAGAAGAGGAGCTCTTGGAAACAGCTGGAGCTAGTCCCTTCAGCAGGTGGAGTTTGGCAGGCAGGTTCCCAGATCCAGCCGCCAAATCACTCAAGCTCCCACTTAAATGAGGGGAGAAGAAAGACGCAAGGCAAAGCCGCCTGGCTTTCTGTCTCCTTATTTAATTCACTGAAGAACAAACGCAACAAGCCGAGGGGGGGGGTGAAATGGGGGAGAGGCCCTGCTCTCAAACAAGGCATTTGCATCTCAGATATCTCTTTCCTGCCAAGGAGATTTTTATATTTGGGGGAGGAGGTTAAAGATTTCCCTTTAGCTCGCACTCTCCTATTTCCTTTGTTTCGTTTTTGCTGTGTCCATGTGACAGGGAGTTAGGAGATTTTTCTTCGAATTGACACCAATCTGTGTTCTCCTCCTTCCTGCAACCTTCTTCCTCTCAGTCCTTTCCTGGTGGTATTCAATCCAGAGTGAAATGCAGGAGAACATGGGAAAATCAGGACTTTATTTTTTAACATTTTTAATGAAATATTTTTAAGCACTTTTTTCCTGACCTGAAATTTGAGAAAACATGTGTGAGGCCTCAATCACATTTGCTATTCAAATCTCCTCAGCATTCTGACTCATTCCCAAGGGGTAAGGGCTCTGGAGTCAGGGGGCAGCCAGTGAGACCACACGAGGTGCTTAACCCAGCTCTGCTCCCCGCACAAAGTTTGGGTTCTGCTCTCTTCTCCCCCACTATGGTGATGAAGCTTTCACTTGATGGAAGTGTAAGTGGTGATGACAAGGAACACAGAGGAATGCTGTCTCCCAGCTCTGAACATGGCCAAGCTAGTGGCTCGAGACTCTCGGCAGGTTCAGGAGCTGATTTTTAGATGTCAGGGCCTGGGCACTCTAAATTGAGCACATTGGCTCAGGACTGAAAACAGGATTTCAATTTGCATGACTGTTAAGATGGATGGCAACAGCAACCTGGGCCCTGCCTTGAGGAGAGCCCCGGTCATGGTGGGCAGAATGGGAAAGAAGGCCTAGCCAGCCAGTAGAGCTAGCCAGCTAGTCACCAGAAGAGATCTCTCTGAGTGACCATTTTGGCAAGTTGAGGACTACATGGGAATTGATTATACCATGGATCTTAGCTGCTTCCCACCCTCACCCCATTTCCATTGTTATTTGCAAAGGGCCCTGAGACAATGGAATAGAGCTTTTAGGCACTTGAGTTTCTCTGATGGGTGATCAGCAAAAGACAATCTACGTGTCCTTTGAGAGACGATACAATCCCAGGAATGGCGAGAGTAGCATTTTTCTTGACATTTTTGGAGTTGCAGCCTCCATTTGTACCACAACTTGTATCCACATTAAAAAAAAGACAAAAGGAAAAAGGTAAAGATTATGAGATGCATTTCCTGTAATATTTAATAATCACATTGAAACACTGACATAAATTGCACCGCATTTACAAATCTCTGTTTCCTTTGAAAATTACACCCCAGCATTTAATTCACCAAAATAACTCATTTTATACAGCACAACAATGTAGTAAAATAACTCATCTCGAATATGTGGATATGAATAGATTTAACACATCTGCATTGAACAAAATGAATTCATCTAAAAGCTGAGAAACTGCTGTTCTCTTTCGAGAGTTACCGATTATTTTACCATTCCCTTCAGCTTACTTGTTTGTTTTTGTTAAATTACTTTAGGAATTAGGAAATGAGAAAAGCAGAAATACTGGGTAGGCTTTTCTCTACTGGAAATAGGGGAAAGAGGCATAAATAATCATTTGTATTATACCTTATTTCATTAAAAATTATATTTACAATTGTGCAGAGACCGGGGAGAATCCTCCATTCACTCTAGGTTGTTTTTGTTTAATCCTTGGAAAATACTGTGTTTCCATTACACATCCTCCCAACTGAAGTCAAGATATTACAATTATTTTTGAAGCTGAATGTAAAGTGCTGAAAACAAATCAGGGTTCAAGTGTACTGCAGGGCTGCCTGGGAGGAGGGGTGTGTTCTGTGTGCCTGAGAAGAAGGCAGAAGCGTGTTCAGCGCACGTCATTTCCGGAAAGCTCCAGGGAAAAGGCCCCTGAGGGTCAACTTCCGCCCAGGTCCTCTGGGTGGACAGAGACGCCGGAAGTGAGGCTGGCGCGATGAGACAGCTGAGCTGTGGAAACTGGTGAGCGCCTGGTCAGGAGGCGTGGGCGTCGCTACTGCAGAGGGAGAGGGTGTGACCGTTGTGGCGCCCGGAAGGCCTTCCGTGCATGGCACCTTAGGGTGACAAGCAGTGCCTCCCAGACCCCCTCAGGTGGAGGCTCTCGACTCCTCCGGGCTCAGGCCACTGGCCTTGTGAGGGGGGCAGACTGAAGACCACGCTTGTGTAGAAGGATGTAGAAATGGAAAACCCCAATCAGAGGCAGAGCCAACAGGAGAAGAAAGCAGGACCCAAACTTGACGTAGGGGAGCAGAGCTGGGCTAAGCACCCTGTGTGGTCTCGCTGGCTGCCCCCTGGCGCCAGAGCCCTTGGCCCGCGGGAGAGTCAGCATGCTGAGGAGAGCTGAGCAGCAGACATGGTGGAGGCCTCACGCACGTTTGCTCAAATCAGGTCAGGAAAAAAAATGCTTAAAAATATTTCATTAAAAATAAAGCTCTTGATTTCCCCATTTTCCTTGGCAACTCTGAGGAGAATTGGTGAGAAGCTTCTGTGCTGTTTGCCACATACAGCCCCCCACACTCCAGTCACCATGTCTGTCCAGCTTCAGGCCCCTCCGTAAAATGGATGGCCACTCCCACAGTGACTGGGGGCAGGATCCCGGCTTCACACCAGGACTCAGGGGGTGAGAAAGCACCACCAGCCCAGAGGCATGAGAAATGCAAGTTTGCCCTGCGAAGCAGGGAGGCTTGGGGGCCACTTGTTACTTGTTGAGGGCTGTGAGGAACGGTTAACACAGGCCTGGAGGAGTGAGGTGGGAAGTGGGGAACCACCTCTGCTGACCCCACTAGGCTTCCTCGGGCAAGTCCCTGGCCCTCTCTGGGCCCTACTTCCTCATCAGCAAGGTGAGAAAGATGCAGTAGATCATCTCCGGGGGTCTCATCACCTCTCAGGGGAGAGGAGGGAGCAGGAGAATGTCCCCTGGCCTGTGGAGACTCTCCATGCATAGCTCTGGATAGTCCTGGCCTCACCAAACTTGAAACCCAGAAACCAGGGGTTTGGGGGATTGGGGGGGGGAGCTTGGAGGGTGGGGGTGTAGCCTCCGTGCCTTTACAAGTAGCACCCAAAGGACTCATACAGACAGCAGGGGACCCCAAGACCTCTGCTAGTTTGTCCTACCCTCACGCCAGGGGAAATGTTGACTACATCTATCCTGGACCCCTGAGCAGCCACCTCTCAAGTGCTGGGGGGCACAGCCTCCTCAGGGTAGATGTGGGGCTCTCTGGGGTGACCATAGCAGGCAGGCGGCCTCTGCTAGAAGCTCACCTGGAATGCACAGTTCCAGCTTTGGGGTGAGGCCTTCCTAGAAGGGTGATGGTAACCCCTTGGCATGAAAAGAGCTCAGCTGGAGGGCGGGGAGCCCCATGCCGCACAGTCAGTGTGAGGTATGTCGCCTTCTTCTATGCCATGGCCACTGTCAGAAAGGCGACTTCATCTAACTAATTAGCAGGGTTTGCCACTTTACAAATCTGCTGTGGCTTTCTTGGCATGAAACAGCTGCTTAGGCAAAGAGCTGTAGGAACCTATTAAAAATCACAGGCCTGAAAAAAAGCAGGGGAAGGTGGAGGCTTCAATGTGAGCATGGAGGATGCAAACTTTCCCCTAACAGGTCAATGTCCGCCCCTCTTGCTCTGCTGATGTCCCGGGGGGTGCTGGAGAAAGGACTGGAAGGGACTCATGTCCTCGGGAGCGGGGACACAGACGTGGCCGCTGGGTTTTCCTCTCAAAGGGCTCTGCTTTAAAGCAGCTTTAAAGGAATACTCTCCCGTGGACTGCAGCCTGTCACGCACCCTGTCATCCATCCAGTAATTAAAATCTGACTGATTTACTGACTGGCACCGACCATCACAGCTCCAGAGTCAGCTGATGTTCGTTTTTCCCAAGGCTGAGCTGGCTTGGTGAAGAGACGCGGCTGGTTCCCGAGCCAGGCTGTCATTCAGCTGCTGTGGAAACTGGTGGACAGCTACCAGATCCGCACCGGCCATCTTGGGTTTATTTTATGCTGATATTTATTGCCACCCGGTCAATTAACATAACACAGGGAGTCAGGAGGAGCGGTGGAGGCTGAGGCTGGGTCAGGGGCGTGCCAGGAGACAGAGCTGGAGATGGACTTCCCCTGATGGGTCTGGGGGTAGGTGCAGATAATGTTTGCTCTTTGTGTGCATACAGGGCTTGCAGAAGACCTGGGGTTTTAGGAAACGTGGTGCTGTGTGTGTTTATGGAGAGCGAAAAGGAATCCAGCTCCTTCCAGGGTGCTAATGGCACAGAGCCCTCAGAATTAAGCATGGGTTGGGCATTCTTGGTGCCGCCTGCCTCTCCCAGGCCCTCAGGATGGTGAGAAACCATCCCAAGCTGCTCCTCATATGGCCTTGTTGCCAGTGTCCTGGGTGAGGCTAAATACCCCTCAAAAAAAGCCGCTCCCCATCTCAGCCTCTGAAACTCTTACAGCAGTCTCTGGCCCATCAGCCCCAGGAACCCCCTCCCAGACACAGATCTCCCTCCAGCTCCTTCCCCTGAGGCATCCGTGTATTCATTCTGAGACCCAGGGCACCGCACAGAGCAGAAGGGACCTTACTCCAAGCTTCTTGAGACTCAAGGTCATGGGAGGACCAAGACATGTAACAAATAAAGGCACAAAGAAGCACAGCTCCTCCCTCCCTCCCAGTTGAAGTGCCAGAAAAAGGGACGGGGGGGGGGGGGTAGACACAGACCCACATGGGAAACACCAGGCCCCTCTTAGAGGCTTTGGGGAGCAGCTTGTAGCTCCCTCCCAGGGCAGGGGCCCAGGTACACACACTAGGGAGGCCTTATCTCTCAGGGCATGGCCAGTCTGGGACCCAGAGAGGCAGGTCCCTTCACATTTGCCCCCTGGCATCCTCTCTGCCTCAACTCGTGCCTGGCCTGCTGGGTGTCCGCCTCTCATCTTTGTGGACGTAAAGAGGATCAGGGCCCACATGCTTCACATTGCTGGGTCTCCCAAACATCAGAGTCAGCGGCTCTCATAACCCCCAAATCAGAAAATCTAAACACAGGTAGAGCGTGAAGTGGGGCAGTCACGTCCCTCACTGCCTGGTAATTAACTGCACACAGTATGTACACATCTGTTATTTAACACTATTTGTATTTTTATCAACTATATATGCATGATACACACATGTGTGTGCATATGTGTGCATATACACATATACATATGTGTGCATACATGTGTGCGTGCATACACATACATGCATGCATATATGTGTATATATAACATTGCACCACATCTTACACACCACAGCTCTCTGGTAGAGAAATGAAAGTGGCATTTAGGGAAGGACATAGGCAGGAGCCCAGGAGAAAGGAGGTTTTCCAGCTGCCTTTGTTCCTGGAAACCCAAGTCCTTGAGGGTGCCCATCCTCCTTTTGTTTCTGGGATAAGCAGACTCGGAGGACAGAGGACAGGAAGTGTGGGGAAGGCTGGGGGTGGGGTGGGGGTGCAGAGTTGAGCCCCTCACAGTTCCTCTCCTGGAGCCCAGCCAGGGGGAGCGCTGTGAAAGGTCGCGGCGCAAGGCCGTGGAGAGCTGAGACTGACAAGAACCAGGTCTCCAGGCCCTTCCCGCTCCTCCCGCCACTCTCCAAGGCTGAGGGTTCGCTTTCATTTTGTTTGTCTCCCGGGCTCCATAAATCAGAGCAGTAATTCTAGATCCCCGTGGAACCTGGAACCTCAGAGCTCATGAGCCAGATACTAATGTGGAGGATGCCTTAGACCAAAGGGCTCCTCCAGCCACCCACTAACCTGTCCTTGGAGCCCCGTCCACCTTTCCAAGTGCTGGTGCACACAGGGGTGCCCCCCCACCTGCCCAGCCACCACCTGCGGGCTGGCATCTGCTCAGTGCAGCTTACCAGGCTTGAGCCGCCAGATAAGGGCTCAGCACCTGGGAGCTGGGGGGAGGCAAAGACACAGACCTGGGGTTAGTACACAGCCCAAGACCTCCTCTGGTTGAGAACTGAGCACCCCCTTCGCAGGGTGAGGCTCGCCAAGGGGCAAAGGGAAGCCAGGTTCCAGACCCATTTACTCTTTCTTCATGGCAGAAGTTGGGCGAAGGGGTGAAAAGAGTGGAAGTTCGTGTTTTTATTTTGAGTAAATCAATTGACTAATCGGGATGGGATTTTCCATCTGGGAGTTGAAAGGGCAAAAGGAGAACAGTTAATTTTTCAAACCATCACTTTAACATACAGCCCCCCTGCTGGAGCCGCAGTTGATGCAGGGTCCAGGCGGGACGTCAAGAAGCCATGTCAAGGCCAGAACAGGCATATTTTAGAGTAACAGCAAGTAAATGAAGCCAATTAAGCATTCTTAATGCCCGAAAATCTTTTAATCTTTTCTCCCCTTCTTCCAAGAAATCCTGCTTGCAAGACAGAATCTCTCACTCTCTCTCTTCTCTCTTTGCCTTTGACTTTTATCTGTGATTCTCTCTTACTAGGGATGGTTTGACTGGTCCCAAAGAGGGTGGATGCCAGGGTACAGGGTGACCTGGAGCAGGAAGCCTGGTGTACCCAAAATAAAGGGGTGGGGTGGGTCACGCTTTGTAAAGGTATGAATTCCACCGCTTGGGAGAGAGTCCACATCTGAGCCCCCAGGTAGAGGTTAGTGAGGTTCAGTGAGATAAAGAGGTAAAAGCATTTCTGGAAATTCTTGGGAAGGAAGACAGTAGATAAATACAGGCTATGCTCATGACGATTTTTACGGCTTGGCTTCGGACACTGTGGGTGGTCTCTAAACAGATGACTCATTCATTGAGCTCCTATGGATCCTGAGGCTGAAATCTGCAAACTGATGTCGGCTCTGGAGTGGTAGCTGGGATGGGGAGATGGCGCCTCCAGACACCTGGCTCAGGGGGCCAAGGGGTCACCTCGAAGCCAGGAAGACTAGCTGAGCAGAAGCAGAAGGCAGGAATCTTCAAAAGTTCTGACTGTTGCCCATTCAGACTCAGCCACCACCACTCCCATTTTCCTTTGGGGAAAAACCTGGTGGTGGTAACGGTAACTGAGAGTAGCAAAGCAAGCAAGTTGCCAGCAGCACCCATAAATTGAATATTATTTACTCTATAAGAGATGAATATGAGCATATACGCATTCAGTTTTATTTTATAAAACAATGCCTCATAAACTAAACACTAGCCCAGCAATTTTATTACATTTACCTTGATAATATGTTGCAAGCCATTTAAACAGAACAAATTCACTGGCAAACCATCACCCATGAAGTATGACTATATGCGCACAACTGTTTGGGGATAATGTATAAATCGGTTTCAGCACAAAGGGGCAAGAATGATTCATATTCAAATCACAATGCAAGCGAGTCTTCAATTGAAATTAAAAAAATTAATTTAGAGTTCAATAACACTGTTAGAGGAAAGTGTAGCTTTGTACATTGTAGAGTTGAGCATCCGCCTACATCAAACTAATCATGAAACAAAGTTTAATGTAATTATGCATTTTTTTTTTAAAAAGCAAGATGGGCAGACTTTGGCTATCAAGGTCTACTGAAGAGACTGGTCTGAGAGTATCCTTCCAGAAAGTCACAGAAGGTCTGGAGTTCTCAATAGGTCAGGCACCCCTCTTGCAGTGTGACCAGCAGCGTTGGTAGATGAATCCTTCACAGTTCTAGTATGTTCTTAATTTCCATTCATGAACGCTTAATGACATTCACCTTTCATAAGGCTCCTAGGGAGTTACTGGTAAGTAGCCCTTGGTAATATATAAATCTGAAAAAAATAAAATTTATCTTTAAAAGTCAAAGGGAGAACTGCCCCTTAAGGGAGATGGCCTTAAAGGAAAAGTGGAAATGGCCAATCACCTGGGAAGTATAAATGAAGTATTGTGGAAGTTCAGAGGAAAGAAGTGACTTTCTTATGGGTGAGTAGAGGAAAAGGAGAAGGGCCTTCTGGGAGAAGAATTCTCAGAACAAACTCCTGCAGGGGAAAAAATGAGCAAGGGGGGAATGAGTGACCTTGTTTAGGTGTTGATGGTGTTACTGATGGGTAGTGGGTTAAAGCTGTGACCGTTATGTTGCTATGTCATTGAAGTGAGAAACCCAGCTAAGTCACACATTTGTAACATGCAGTCATTAACAAACAACGCTAAAGACTGTCTTCTTACAGAAATGTGTTTGGTTTGTTCATGGGACATTCATTAGGATAGCCCTGGTCCCTCTAAGAAAGGTGTTGTGGTGGTGGAGGCTGAAAGTTTCCCAGAGGAATAGGGTTTTCTATCCAAAAAACCTAAGGCAAGATCTCATTACAAGAACCTGTAAGAATTAGCTTAAGAAAACTTACCCCACCCCAGGGCATAGAAGACACTCTTGGCTATGGTTGTAGAGGAGTGGTTATATTGGCGACTTTCCCTATTCAGTGTTACATACTGAGTGATTTAGGGTAGACAGAGTCAGAAACAAGAAAATCAAAGAAGCAGGTCAGAGTCAGAGCCCTTCTTTAAAGTCTAACTCAATATATTAAAAGTTTTTAGAGATCAGAACCAATAAAGTTAGAATCGAGAGCTCTGAGTTCAAGTCCACCCTCCACCACTTCTTGGCTGAACACGTTTGGGAAAAGCACGACAGAGGTGAGATTTCCTTCTCTTCTTAGGAAATAGCAGGGTTTGCTGCCAGCCTCCAGTGTTCTCATGAAGAACAAAGGAGGGACGGAGTCAGTAAGTCTTTAGGAAACTCAGTCTGAGGCAGAAGATGATATTGTTGGAGCACAAAAGAAATCACACCACATCCTTGAGCTCTCTTAGGATGGCAAATAATCAAATGTGCATCCCATCTGATGGACTGATAAGGGAAAAAAGTCTACTTCTTATTGAAGTTTTAATAATAGTATGAATACCTGCTGGCTGGATACATGGGAGACGCTAGGCCTTATTAACTCATGTGTTTCAGAGGCGGTTAAAAAGCTCAGACAAAAGAGAAGGAAAGGGCTGTAGAGTCTGGAGTTCACCAAGGAAGGCAGAGGAAACAATGTATGTAGATTTAAGTTCTACATTGAAAAGGAGATGAAACCTTCCAGGGGAAGGCCCACACAGAGAAGTTTACATATAAATATATTTTTCAAAAGCATCCTCCACCCACCTTCCAAGCCCTGCCCCCAAAATTAATCTTTTAGCAAAAAGGGCAGAGTCTGTTATGTTACAGTATTTATATGTCTATTTCAAGAATGATTGGAAGAAAGATACAGGAGATGAGATGATCTGAATCTATAGGACTACACTATCTTGCAAACAAGGCAAGGCCCTCAAAGGTAAGGTCTAGAAAACCTCATGCCCTGCTATGTAATTGCCACTGTCTCCACAAAATACCCCGAGATTATTCAGCTTCTGACTCAAGCAAAACACTTGCCTTTATTTTTTTTAAAGGAAAAAGCCCTCATCTCAATCAGAAAAGTGTGTTTTCAACAACATTCCCCCATATTATTACACTGAGCATTGTTTCCAAATTGATGTTATTTAATCACACACCACACTTGTAAAGTGTTCTTAAAAGCATTTAAAACAAAGCAATAAAGAGTTCTTTACCGTAGTTTGGCTTTTATTTCAGTGCCTAATCAAACTTCATATATTTCCTACTGTCTGACACAATGATCCAAGGTAGTGTTCTGGTATTCTTCTCACATAATCCACCCAAGCAGGAGGGAGGGAGGGAGAGAGGAAGAAGGAAGGGAGGATGGAAGGAGAGAAGGGAGAGAAGGACAAGGAGAACAGCAGACGAGAGAGTCAGACATGTCGAAGGAGGCAGCAGGCTGTGACAGCCCTGCCCGATCCGGGGGACCCCAACAGGCTCTCGGCTGCACCCCAGGTCCCTCCGTGGGCTGCAGAGTCCAGCAGCTGCAGTGCCCTCCTCCGGCCTCCTTCCCTGCCTTCTGCACACCTGAGGGTCAGGCCCTTGCATCTAATTGGACAGCTGGGCTGGTGAGCGTGACCTGTCCTGCCAGCCGCCTCACCGGCGCAGTGACAGCTGTATCACTTCCCTGATGTGGATGGGTGCTGAGGAGCGTTGACACGCGATCGCTTCTCTCTAATACCCTTCAGCCAACCTGACAGTTGTCCAGCAGGGGCCAGTCAACTGGACGGCCAGCCTGCACAGAGGCATTGTGGGGCAGCTTCTGAAGAGAGCAGACAGGAGCGATTTCAGCTCAGGCTTTAATTTCCTCCCAGCTGGGCGACTGGGAACTGAAGCAAGTCCTCAGGGCAATCTTTTATAGGGGCCTGCACTGAGGGTCTGCAGAGCGCAGGGAGCAGCAAGCAGCACGTGGGGAGGAGCCTCCATCTGCCTGCTCAACACAGGATGTGGTGAAGGAATCCTCTCACAGTGGCAGTCCGCTCAGGCACCGCGCCAGGCCGGCACCTCACTCCTGTTCTTCCATACCCATTCGCACTAGCTTCAAGTGGCAGCAACATGTTCATATCATGCAGGGCACAGCATCCTCAACGGGTAGGCAGGAGTGTCGCTGAACTGACAGCCGCCAGTCAGCAGGGGTGTCCCACGGTACCCCAGACAAGTCTCCATGTTCCGGGGCTGTCCCTTGCACTGTGCCTTGGCAGGTAGGACCATGCTAAGTTGGGGTCCAGGAAACAGGGTTCAATGGTTGACTCATTATTTGAAGCTGAGGCCAGAAACATCTGGTGACATGGAAGAGTCTGGCAGCCACTGGCTTCATTGTTCTTCTCTCTGGGTTTGATGTTATTGACACATCACTGAGGAAGAGTGAGGGGGATGAAGTTACCAGGGTTTTTCAATGGTCGCAGTGAGAGGAACAGACTCACATGAGCGAAGGAGAGATGGGGTGTGGTAAAGAAACACTGAAGGGTTTCCAGGGACCACTGCACCAGAATCCAGCTGAACCTCAAGCACCATCTGGCCCAGAGAGCTGACACTACCAGTGACCTCTCACCTCGGCTCACCTCTGGAGGTGTCCTTCCTGCTTTTGCTACTTCACTTTTCCTTGGAAAAGTGAACAAATTACCAAATAGAACAAATTGTTAGCAACTCCTTTCATAGTCTATCGTTGAACAACTTAAAAAAAAATACTATTCCTCTTTTTCCACTTTCACTGGCAAGATTCTCAAGGAAGCACATGATTGGCTCAACATGGTCACGTGTCTCTCACTGAACCAGTAGGCTGTGACCAGGGGAAGCATCACATGTATCTAACATGGCTTCCCTGCTGGGCGGTGTACAGAGGGTGGCGAGTCTGGGTGCTCCCTCAAGGGCATAGTCCTAGGCAGAGAGAGTCAGAGCGGACTACAAAAGGTCGCTTCTGTGAAAGTTCACCGTAGGACATTTGATTCAATTCCATGGAGGACTAGATCTGGCACTGCCTTGGACCTGGAATTTAAAGGTGGGCAGTTTGTCATTAGTGTGTTACTATTACTCTCCAAAGCACCCAAATGACATCACTAGAGTTTCAGCCAGCACCCCCAGAGAAAGAGCAGGGATGTCTCTCTGGGTATCATGAAAGAAGCCTGTTTCCAAACCCGTTGGGGCTAAATTAAGAGGCAAGAGATCAAGTTTTTTCTCTTTGGGGACCTCACCAGCTCTCCATTCTGCCTTCTGTTCTCCTTATAGACCAGAGAGGGCAGCCTCCAGATCCACAGAGTTGGTTCTAGGCCCTGGAAGTGCCTGAGAATCAGGGAAAACCAGCTCTCTGGTAGAGATGCTCCAGGGGGGCCCAGGGGATTGAGGGTCGGTGGGAAGACAGCTCAGGGAGCAACATGGTCAAGCTGGATCCTGTGGATTCGATTTTGCTCTGAGGGTTTCAGCGTAGAGAGCCTGGAGTGGAGGGTGGGGGGGTGAGGGGGGATAGGTGGGGCTCATATTCTGTGAGACTGGGGTGTTGGACTCAGTGTGCAAAGAGGATAGCCCCAACCTCAGCCTGTCAAAGGGCTGGTGCAGGTAGTGCTAGACATCCCCGAGAAGGGTACTTGGCCACTTCAAACCCCCACTGTTCCACAAAAGTCTGATTTATGAGCAATCTGTTAGATATTTGAATCAGAACGCCTTGTCTGCATTAATTAATCCATCTGAAGGGAGAAAGGTGTTCTCTCCTTAAATGTCAGGTTTGTGGCATGTCTGTTTCTATACAGAAGAAAGCAGCTTTGGATTCAAGTGAAAACTTCTTGCAGTTGGGGTGACCCAGGCCCCCAAGAAGGGCATCCGAAATGCAGCTGATGACACTCTTGGGCTGAGTCTGTTCCTAATTACCAGACGTGGCTCCTGCACTTCTACCTAAGCGCCAACGTGGCCGAGGAAAATTAAAATGACTGCTCTGCGGCTGTCTCAGAAGCGGCCATGATGGGTGATGCGTGATGTGGGCAGCGGCTGGCCGACAGCAGCAGGATGGCATGTGGCTGCTGAATACGTGTCCCTGGGACGCTCGGCGGCACTGTCGGGGTGCGGGCTGCTGGCTATGCATGAATTTGGCTTACAATCAGCATCCTCCACTGCCAGTCCCTTTCTGCCCAGAGCCTTGTCCCCAGCTCCGGGCTTCCGCAGCCCCCCATCACCCTGCTCCTGTCTCCCCGCACGCACTGTCCTCCCCCCACCCCTGCCCACTCCAGCCTTGGCAGTGTCTCCTGTCAGTCACCCTTCCTAGCGGGGCCTCTCTTCACTCTCCTGACCCCAGACCCACAGACATTTCTTGGTGACAGCTTCGCGATTCCTCAACGCCCTGCCACCATGCTCTCTGTGAACACGGACTCTGAAGGGGCCTCCAGGCGCAAGGCAGGATCCAGGAAGCCAGTCCGGCCACTTGTCATTCAGTCTGACTCTGCCCATCCCTGGGAGCTCCCAGGCTGAAGCTGGGGGTTTCTGCATTCCTTCCCCACTCTCTGCCCTGCTCCTCCGTCCATTGCCCCATCTCTCCATTTACCACCCAGAGTGGGGGTCTGATTTGATGCGGCGCCTTCATTAAGATCACACATTTCCCAAGAGGCGCCTCTCTCATTCTATTGAACACTTACTCTCAAGACACCTGCCAGCTTCAGGCCCAGGCCCAGGCTCAAGTTCAAGTTCAGGCTCAGGCTCAGGTCCAAGATCAAGTGCAGGCCCCAGTCCAGGCCCAGGCCCAGGATCAGCAAGCATTTGCTGGTCTCCTACTAAAAGCCTGGAGCGAGAGCAGCACCCGTGGCTGCTAACAGTATGGTGTCTCCCCAGACGCTTGGCTCCAGCCCAGCTCTGCCTCTCATAGCCCTGTGATCTGGCCAAGCCTCACCTCAGTGCCTGGCCCTCACGTGTGGCCGCCTGAGCAGCAGTGAGAAGGTGGTGAGCAAATACCCCAGGCAGCAGATGTGGCCGCCCCCGAGGTGGCTGCCTGAGCAGCAACACTGCCTCTCCCCGGTTCAGGCCTGTCGGCTCCTCCTTGAATGGACCCAAGGACCTTGCAGACCGGTTCCTTCGGGCCCAACAGGAACACGAGGACACCAAGTGTGGAGAAGTCCAAGTGTTTCATCCAAATAGACGCCCCTCGTCCACCTTGAGCCCCAAGCCTGAGCCCGGATCTGGAAGCTGCTCTTGACTGTTGCTCAGAAGTGCTCAGCTCATGCTGGCCACGTGTGTGCTTGGGAAACATGTGACACATGTCCAGCATCTGTTCTCATTCAAGGTCAAATCCCACAAACACTCAGGAGAGAAGCTGGACTGGACCTGGACGCGTGGCGGAAATGCCCACCTAGGCCCATCCTGACCTCTCATGGAGAGCCGCCCCTCCCCCCCTCCCCCGGCCCTGGCAGACAGCCCCTGCTTGGGAGGGCAGTGCAGCCAGAGATGGAAAGGGAGTGAAAGACTTGCAAGCGAGAGCGACAACAGGTGTGGGGAGAACACTGTTCCTGGACGCTAAAGGCCTTTATGGAAATCAACACGTGTGGAGCCCAAGTCCACCTGCCGCCAGTCCCCCATGTCTATCACCCCCACTCAAGCCCCCAGCACGTCACCCTGTGCTTGGTGGTTCTGTGAGGGTCCCTGGTGGGGTCTCCCCACAGCAGCTGGAGTGGTCTCCTCAAAACGCAAATCACACATGGCTGCCCCCTAACCCAGAAGTTGGCCAGTCACACCTGCTGCCCGGCCCTGCCTCGCCTTCCCTAGCATCCTGTGACTCCGGGGACCCACCAAGCGGCTGCTCTGCTGTGTCCAGGACACCCCACCCCCAAAGCACCAGGCAGCCCTTGCCCAGCTAGGGCTCTGTGGTGCAGGCTTGTTCCGCAGACGTGGGCTCTGGTCAGTCCCCCCAACCCCCCCACCCCGCCTGGCCCTCTGCGCTTGCGTCCTGAATCTGTGTCCATAGCGGTAGCTTTCAATTGTTAAAAATGTGTCAATGTTTACTATCCAAGTACTAAGCAGACCCATGAAGAAAAGACAAAACAAGCCAACAACCAAATTGAAGAATACAACCTGGGGTGGGGGGGATGGGACAGGGTGGGAACGGTTGGGGGGGTAACCCCAGAAATCACAGAGATGTGAAATTTATATATAAATAAATTATTTTTTAAAAAATTAAATAAATAAATAGATGAATGAATGAATGAATGAATGAATGAATGAATGAATGAATGAATGAATGAATGAATATGTCGATGTCACCTTCCTGAGGGCCAGGGTGATGCTTTTCTGTTTGTGTCACTGAGCACTAGACTGGAGTGGGAAGGCGCTTCATAAACCCTTGTGGTGAACGACTAGCTTCTCATCTGGCTTTCTATGTCAACCCTTGATCCTTTCCAAGGAATAGGGGGCGGGAAGGTGATAGTGTCTTGTCCAGGCAGCTGCGATGTGGCCTTGAGCCTGGTGGTCTGGTGGGAGAGTCACTCCCCCAGCCAGCAGGGCAAGTGACCCTGGAGGTAAGCAAGGCCTGGGCCTGAGGTAGGGAGCAGGGCAGCAGTGGAGGGGCTACCTGGGTGACCATGGGGTCAGGAAGCTGAGGTGGCTGTTGTTCTGCTGACAATGAGCCAGGACTGTGACCACAGGTTTCACTGGTTCTACTGTTGTTTCCCCAGATCAGCTCCACTGACCTGAGCCAGGATGCACGCATTTCTTCTCTTCTCTCCTTTTGAATGGCCTGCGCTTGTACGGAAATGGGTCACAGTTCAAAGTCCCTGCACATCATGGGGGATGCCCCCAGGCCTCTGCGTCCTAGCCCTTCCTGCAAGGTTTCCTTTAGGAACACTCCTCCCAGACCCCACATGCCATGACTCCCCTCTCAGTAGCCAACCCCTTAGCGTCCCACTAGGGTCAGCAGTCGAAAGTTTCAGGATTGCTGGAATCCTGAATCCCAAAGGCCTTAGCCCTCCTTCCCCTGTGATTTTTGCTCTTTCTTCACCACCTTTAAGTTACGAGATGAAACCATTGTGCTAGTTTCCGGTGGAAACTAATGCATTACTGAACACTTGGCCACTATAAATGACAGATATGTGTTCGCGCATGTAGTTCTGGAGAGCAAAAGTCTGAACCAAGGCATCCTGGGGCCTCTGGGGAGACTCACTGTCTCCTTGGGGTCTGGCGCCTCCAGGTGCTTCTTGGCATGTGGCCACATCCCTCCAGACTCTGCCTCTGTCTTCTCCCTTTGGTCTTTTATAAAAATTTGTCATTGGATTTGGGGTTCATCTGGATGACTTTGGGGTTCATCAAGGTGACCTCATCTCAAGATCCTTAACTTCACCACATCTATAAAGATCTTTCTTCCACATATGATCACGTTCACAGATTCTGGGAACATGGACATATCATTTTGGGCAATCGCCACTCAACCTTCGAGAATTCTCTCCATGTAAACTCAGCAGATTGGAAGAAACATGTCTCCTAATTTAATCTCAGGCGTGGACAGACCCTGTCCGGTCACGTAGACCCCTCAACCCCATCCTTCGTGGTCTCTAGCCTAACAGCAAGTCATATGCACGTTGGTATTAAGTCAGAGTTTGATGTCAGACTCTTGGCGGGAGCAATTAGGCTGGCAAACTCCAACCCAAAGGTCAAATCTGCCTCCACCTGGTTATGTACATAAAATGTCACTGAAAGCTGCAGTAGCGGGTCTAGGACTGCCTTCAGGCTACAGTGGCGGAAGGGTCTTGACAGAGAGGATGGTCCTCAGAGTCAGAAGATGTTACTAGTTTACCCTTTACAGAGTATGACCCCTATCTGCACCCCAACTAACACGAGGCTCTCTGAGCTCCTTTCCAGCTATGTTAATCTGAACTTCGATTACCTCCTTGGGAGCGACTGTGGATGAAGTGTGGAAACAGGTATGATGCACCACTGATGTCGCAGGATCAGTTGTGAGTCTCCCTCCCAGTGATACAAGGTAATGATGTAGTTGAAAATTAAATGGGTGCCAAAATGCCCCCAGTGGGTGGAGTCTGAGAGCAAGAACGCGGAGAAGTGAGACATGCCTAAAAGGCAGGTAAAAGGAAGGAGAAAAGAGAGAAAGAGGAGACGAGAAAGGCAGACTGAGATAACAGGTCCACGTGGCCTGGCCAGGGGAAACCCCCTGAAGAGTGAGCTGGAGGTGGTGAGGAGCCATGGTGACTGGCAGAAGAGTGGCCATCGTGGAGGAGAGTGTGGCATCGCAGCAAGGTGGCATAGTGAGCTGGTTCCTGGAGATGACCAGGGATTTGGAAAGCTGATTTGTGCATCGGCAATTGTGGAAGATGCTTGAAGCACCTTGGAGAAGCGGAGCACCTCGGAACACTGGAGAGAGAGGAAGAAAAGAGAAGATGCTGGAGAAAGGACTGGATTCTGCAAAATTGTCTCCCTCTCAGGTTTGAAGGGGCAGAGGGGCACCATCTTGGACATGTGTTTGGGACTTTTGGACTAAATAGTGACTGGGGTAAGATAACTGGCCACTTGTGGCTTTGACAACTTTTTCATTTTTTCTGTTGAATTCTCTTGTTAATAAAGCCTTATTGCTGAACTGCATTTGACTGGCAACTGCTTCACATGGGTGAAGTTGACCTGTGGTTTGTTGGTCAGCAGCTTTGGCCTCCTTTTGTCCCGCTATGACCAGCACCTGTGTGCCTGCACCCCCGTGGTCTATGCTCCCAAGTCTGACCCCCTCTGCTTTTCCCTGGACCAGCCCTTCTTGAATGGTAGAATCCTCTACCCCAGCACACACACACACACACCACACACACACACACACACACACACCACACACAAACACACACACACAAACACACCACACACATACACACACACACAAACACACCACACACAAACACACACACACACACACGGCAGCCACCTCCTGGGAGCCAGCATCTCCCATTCTGCTTCCAGCACAGTCAATGCAGTTGCACCCTCCCCCGTCAGACCTCTACCTCCTTCGTTCTCCCTTCTTATTTGTTAAACAAATCCTGATCTGCCTTTTTAGGCTGCTCTTGAATTTTATGGCAACATGTAATAAACATCTGACTGCTTTTATTCCTATTTAGCTTTTATCTCGAATGTCTCCGCTGTTTCAAACCAAATATTTATAGCATCACCCAGACGCCACCACGTCACTCCTCCCCAGCACCGGTGCTCCCTCCTGCTGTGTTCACTGGCTCTTCAGAGATCCTGGGGGATCTCCAGGCACAGGGTTCCTCTGCCCTTGCAGTTCCGAGTTACGGAGGAACCAAGAGAGTGGCCAGTCTTCTGAGTAGCCCCAGCCCTGGGCGACATGGGCCTTCCTCAGTTCCGCACCTTCACAACCAGCTCCGTGCCTGCCAAACGCCCGGGGTCCCCCTTTCCGGCCATGACAGAACAGGCGTGGACCTCCCAGGCCCTTGGCTGCAACGAGCCCTCTCTCTCCCAGTGCCTCAGATCCTGCCCAGGGCCTAGGAGACCAGCTCTATGACCTACCTGTCCGAGCATTCAGTGCACACGGCCCCAGCAGCCCTCTCAGCCAGCACTTCATGCAGGGCTTCCTGGTGCCTATGGGAATTGGCCCAAAGGGCACACCCACGCACATAGGAGACCCAACCATATCTCGGGCTCTAACCTGGTGGACGCTCTGGACCTAGGGTCTGGAGGCCCCGACTTCCCTCCCTATGTCTCAGTTTCCTCATACGTAAAATGGGTATCACAATGCCTGCCTGGCTTAACTCACTTTCTTTGAGAACCCTGAAAGGTGAGGGCTGAGAAGAAGCTTTGCACTCTGACCAGGGGTGGAAGACAAGGAACTGCTGCTCTCTGCAGGCTTGAGTCCACCATGGAGCCCCCAAGAGACCTTCATGCAACAGGCCACTATAGTCCCTGTTCTGAGGATCTCCAGACTGGAGAGGTCTCCTGTGGCCTCCTGGGCTCCATTATCTCATCCCATCTGTCTCCACCTGCCCATGCTCATCACATGGCAAGGTGTTGATGAATCACCCTCATCAGTCTGCCCCCTACCTGCCTCCCACTCTTCACAAGCACTCAGGTGAGATTGTCAATGTACCCTGACATAGCAGAAACACCATGCAGAAACCAGCTCCCCCTCCTTCCTTCCCCAGATGGCTGAGAATGGACATTTCAGCTGCCTCTTTACCTGCAGCCCTTGATGTGAACCTTCTATCTGGTTGTGCAAACCTTCTGATCCTTTAAATCTAGTCTGAGATAAATTAAGCACAGCAACTATTGTCCTCCATTCACATGTAGAGCTCCCCATCTCCCACCTCCCCCACCCCTGGAAGTCTGACTCCCTTTCCAGCCCCTATAAAAGGCCTTCTATGGCATCAAGCCCTAGAACTGAGCTGGTCTCTGGAAGGTTTCTCTGGCTGCATCTGTCTGCAGGACACTCGAGGAAACTAAGGCAGTCTGTTGGAAGAAGGAAAAGAAATGCCCTCCTCCTTGACAGAGTCCAGGGGGCATTTTAATTCAAATGCAACTTGATCTGGGAGCTGAGGAAATATCACCCCAAAGTCAGGTTCTACTGGCAGTAGCAGCAGGATGTGGAGCAGTCATGAGTCACCTGCAGTGCTGGAGAAAGCAGGACCACAAGCAACGTGGTCAGCTACTGGGTAGTCTTTGGGTGCATACACGCCCAGCCAAATGCTAGTTCATGCTCAAACCTGAAGCCAGTGGAAATGAGTGACCACTATGTGCATCATTCACAATGCACATAAGACTGCTCATAGCCACTTAATTAGCTACAGTGGCCTAAACGTAATCCAACATCCACTAAAGCAGAAAAGCAGTGGAATTGTCAGAATGAAGAGTATTCGAAGAAGAATGTCACTGAACATTCAGCATACAACAATGGACACGGACCTCATGACATAATGTTGGGGGGGGGGAGTGGGCCCAGGCACATGTGTCATATAAGTGATTTCATGGATATAAAATTCAAAGCTAATGGTCACCCTTGAGAGTGCACTGTTTGAAAAGAGATCAGGGAAGCTTCTGGGTGCTGACATGTTCTCTCTCAGCGCTTCCCAGGTGTATAGCTATGCACAGAGTGGCACAATTAAGGGCTGTGTACACGGCCACATGTCAACTATATGTATATGTGGTATATGTATGTGTGGTATATGTAGACTGTACCACAATAAAAATAAATATCTCAAGAGCAATCACAAAAATGAAACAAAGGCAGCCAAGTTTGCCCACAGGTTGATTCTGTTTCACTTCATGCTTTGTGAGGGGACCCCATGAGGCCCTGGACTGTGACCCCTGATGACTGACACCCTCCTCATCAACAGCACCAGGGGCCCAGGAAGTGGCTTTTCTCTGCACAGCTTAAGCCACATGCCTACCCAGAGTCCTCTCTGTGACTGAGGTGGAGGCAGGTGGAGATGGTGGTTGCTCTGATTAGCCAGGCTTGGATGAGGAGCCCTCCCAGGACCTAGAGGAGTGAAGGAATGAAGTGGAAAGCTGTGGGTTCTCTAAGCAAAATGAAGTGAAGGGGACACATCTGGGTAGTGTGTGCACATGTGTGTGCACGTGTGCTGTTCCATGTTGCCCTCTGAGGAAGCAAGGGCGGATTCCTGCAGCTGCTGGGAGAGTTGTTGGCTGATCATCTTCTAGCATCAGCCCCTTGGTAGAAGGCAGCTGCCTAGCCCAGGCCACACCTGGTTTTGAAGCAGCCTCACTCAAGGAGTGCTTGACTGGTTTATAAAGGTCCATGCCCAGGCCTCGCCTCAGGACAACCCCAAAGACCTCTCCAGTCCCAGAGCTCCCACAGTTTGGCAAGATCTGTGAGACGTACTGCTGTCCAACTTCTCCCTCCTCCCCACCATAAGCATCCTACACCAAACCCCTGTCTCAGATTTTCTCAGACAATCTGTGACAGTTGCCACTGTCCCTCCATGGGGTGGCGTGTCATATTCTGTGAGACTATTGTATACACCTTTTGTTGAATGAAATTGGTCTTTCTGCTATGAGATGGTGACACTGTCAGATGAGGATCTGTGTTGTTTCTCTCTTTCGCTTAGAAACAGAAACTGGGGTTGCTTGAAGGAGGGTCCCCAGATTTCCTTTGATGTTGAGCTGGAACATCAAATTAAAACTCCTGAGGCCCATCATAATTCCTTAGTACATCAGTTCTTCACTCAATGTCAAGAGTAACAGAATGAGGGCCACAAGTGAGGTGTCCTCTGCCTGTTAGGTAAACTCTGGATTCTTCCCAGTTCCAAATCCTATTTGCAGCACACTGTGGACCCGAGGAATGACTTGTAATGTCACTCTTGGCAGAGGACTCCGCCATCGTGGCAAGGTGGTCACCAACCTATCTAGACTGAATCTTCCCTTGTTCCAGGAACTGAATTCTCTGGAAAGAATTGTGCCACATGCTATGCCCAAGTCTTTAGTTTGTGTAACTGGCCTACCTTCCATCCTGCTTTCTTTTGGAGAAAATGCTTCCATTTTCATTTGGGGCCTACCTCTCCATGTTCTCAGTCTGTCTGTTGGGGAGGTGTTTCCCTCCCTCTTCTTCTCAACCAATCACAGTGCCTCACCCATGAACGGCCTAAAGGGATTGATTCAGAAACAAGTCACCTAAGTCAGGCCAATGAGACCACACCTGAGCATTGGTCTTGAGTGTAATTTGTTCTCTCCCCCCATTGTCTGGTAACTGAAGACATGTCAACCTGAAGATGGACAGGAGGTCGAGGTGAAGAAGATTCAAGCCAAAAGATCAGGAGAACTAGAAACCAATCTTTATTTTGTCTTAATATCTATATCTGGCAGTACCTGAAGCCAAACATACATCCACATTTTCCACTTACATGAGCTGATCAATTCCTTTTTCCTCCCTTAAGTCAATTTGCATTAAATTTTTGTCACTTGCATAAGAAAGGGCCCCAATTGTTAGAGAGTTTCTGAATATAAGTGATGAGAGGAACTTGGATTTCTTCCAATAATACATATGAAATGAAATGATTTATACCCACTGAAGCTTCCAACCCAAACCTATAATTGCAAGACATCCTCTCTAGGACAAGGGGGTCTAGTCTATGATTAAGGCGCCTTGCTTCTCTTGGCTCCCAGCCTCCACCAGCTCTTGTCTTCATTCTTGTCCCCAATCCCTGGTCATTCCTTAGCATTTAAGACAAACGCTGAAAACTAGAGCCCATGGGACAAATCTGGTTTACCACCTGCTTTATATGGCCCATCAGGTTAAAAATGGCTTTTTATGTCTTTGAATGGTTGGGAAAATAAGGAAGGCTGATATTTTTTTAACATGTAAAAATTATACTAAGTTCACATTTCAAAGTCCATAAATAAAGTTTTACTGGAACTCAGCCACGTTCATTTGTTTATGTATTGTCTACGGTTGCTTTTGCACTACAACAGCAAAGTTGAGTAGTTGTGACAGAGACTGTATGGCCCTCAAAGTCTAAAATAGTTACTATTTGCTCTGCATGGGAAGTGTGACTCCCGTTGAAAGTATCTGGAGATGTGACCTTCACAGTTTAGCATCCCTGAGATCCTGTACCACCCACAATGAAAAGCATTTCTCTTTAAATAATCTACCTAGTCATCCAAGTTTTAGACAGCAAGCATCTCAGAATTTGGAGGTATTTTTTATCAATTAGCTTTCAATAATTAGCTCTGAGTCAAACATATGTATTCTTGCAATAAGTCCTTGCTGAATGAAAACAAAAATGAATGTTCAGTTGATCCACTGACCACTGAAGTCAAAAACAAGAAAAAAATCACAGAAAATATGAAGTTGCCATTTTGATGAGTTCCATATAGATCTTCTCAGAGCAGAATTCTGTGGCATCAAGGAATGTGAGAGGCTCCACTGAGTGATGCCTGTGTTTGCATTTATTCTCCGGACAAGATAAAAGTTAATTCCAAATGCACAACCTTGAATTCCACAATTCAAAAGCACAACTCTGGAATTCCGATCATTTTTTTCCATGGTTCAGATTCTGCGTCTGTAGAATGAGATGTAAGTGTTTACCTTCTGGGAGTTATAAAGATTAAATAACTTAACACTTTAGTAAAAAATACTCTAAAATATTAGCTTTCATTTTCATCCCTCACTATTTGTGTAAGAAAACAATTTAAAATTGCTCTATTGTGCTTTTATTTTTTCTCACAACGTGGTGGGAAGGAGGGCTACTCCTGTGAAACTAGACTAATTCACATGTTGAGTGAATTCCTTCAGGTTCTCAATTGATGACAGACCCTTTCCCAGTTTGAAACATGATAAAGTAGGAGGTGCTTGTGAGCGATCCACAGCTCCCCAACCCTCAAAGACTTGGTTTATCCTCTTCAGGGTTCCCATTGAGCTCCCTGTTGTCAAATGTGGTCATTGGTTTTCCAGCTACACCCAACTTAATTTCTCAATAGCGTTTGAAGGAGTTGAAGCTTCCTCCCCTTAAAGCTCTTTCTCCCATGTCTAAAAGGGTGTCACCTTTGTTTCCTTCCACACCATCTGTAAATTCTTCATTCTTTCCCTTCCCAATCTCAGTGCTGTAGTCTGCATGACACTCTCCTGAGTTGTCCTACAAATACATTCAAAGTCACCAGTGATTTTTGATGATTTCCCAATTGATCCAACTTCAATCTCTCCTCTAAATATCAAATCCATACATTCATCCAGTGCTATTTGGATGTCTTTAGAATCTCAGACACAACACATTTGATATCTAACTTGTGTTTTCTTTTCTCAAAACGTGAGTTCAGTCTTTGCCATCGTAACATATGGTCCTGAGCATGGGTTTGAGGGAAAAAAGAAATCAAGGATAACTCTAAAGACTGTAACCTGAGAAACTTGGTGTGTTCCCTTGAGTTGTGCTCTTTTATAGAGTTCCCCATTAGTTAGAAGTACAACTACAAATATACGAGATTGGATGCGGACTTACATACACATCTCAACATAATAGAGTTTGTTATCTTCTCTCCTAACGAAGAAGTGGGCTCCATGAAAGCAGAGACTTTATGTCACAAACCAAGAAGTCGCAATCAACATAACAATCTGGTTTGTAGTAAGGGTCCCAAATATGCCCCGAATAACTGATCTGTTTTGTAGCACAAGAATCTTCATTGAGTCTGTACAATAAGGACAGTGTTTCCTGGACCACAAAAGAAAGCATTTGAAGTCTAGAACTCAACCCAGAAGATATTTTTAAGACAACACAGTCCTCACCAATACAGTGTATTTACACATGTCCTGTTTTCACTGAAATCTGAAATAGATATGTAGATAGATGATGGATAAGTAGACAGATAGGAAGATGAATAGATAGATAATTAAAATGATTCAAAGAAGAGCTATCTAAATGAAAGCTTTTTCATATTATACCAAATGATCATGCTTCCTTTCTGATATTTCCCTTTCACAATGCTTGTTTTGGTGCTAAAGAGATATAGTCAAATGATCAAGCCTGGCTTGGGAGAGATGGAAAGAGAGACTTTGTGCCTATTTTCCTACAATGAGCCCTACCACATGATGTGGCCTTGTCAGCTCCAGAAAAAGTGGAGTCATCCATGGTGCCTCCTCTCATGGTCTGAAGTCAATTTCAAGGAAGACGTAGAAGTCTCTCATTCACAGACAACATAAAACACCAATGCAGAAAACCTGATAGCATCTACAGAAAAGTAAATAAAACAAAGTTTAGCAAGTGTGTAGACTACAAAGCAATATAAAAAAGAATTGTTATTTCCAGATACTAACAATGAACAATCAATCATAAATTACCATCTTTAAAAATGCCATTTATGATAGCATCAAAAATATGAAACAGTTATTAATCTGACAAAAGATGTGAAAGACACATACACAGACAATAGCAAATTTGGTGAGAGAAATTTAAGAGGAACCATATAAATGGAGAGATATAAACCTTGATGATAGGTTGGAAAACTAAATGTTATTAAGATGTCAGCTCTTCCCAAACTGGCTTAACAACATTTCAATGAGTCAAAATCTTAGCAGGCTATTTGTAGATATTGACAAAATGATTCTAAAACTCAGAAAAAAACAAATGATTCTGGAAATGGAAAATCAAGCCAGAAAATGACTACCACCTGATTGCAGGAATTATTATAAAGTTACAGTCATCAAAACAACATGGTATTGGCATAGAAATAGAAAAAAAAGATAGAGGAAAGAGAACTGGTTAACAAAAATACAGCTATATATATTTAGATAACTAATTTTCGCTACGGAGCAAAAGCAGTTCACTGGAAGATTTTTTTCAAAAAATAGTGCAGGGACAATTGGATAGTCACAGGAAAAAATAAATTTGGATTCACACCTCACACAGCATGCCAAATTAACTCAAAATGGAGCATGGGCCTAAATATAAAATGTAAAGCTATAAAATTCCTAGAAGAAAATATGGGGGAACATCTTTATGACCTTGAGTGAAGCCAAAATATCTTAGATATAACTCCAGAGCATCATCCATACAAAAACAAATTGATAAGTTGTGCTTCACCGAAAGTATTTTCTGCTCTTCAAAACATATTGCCAGGAGAATGAAAAAATAAGCTGCAGACTGGTAGAAACTCCTGGCAAAGCATATATCTGATAAGAGACTTCTATCCAGAATATATTTTAAAAATTCTCAAAACTCAACAAAGACAAACACCCAATCAAAAGGGGCAAAATATTTGAACAGACATTTCACCAAAGAAGACATACAGATGGCACACAACCACAGAAAAAGATGCTTAACATCATTAATCATTAGGGCAACACAATTTAAAGCCAGTGAGATATCACGAGATACATGATAAAACATGCAATATTTAAAAGACTAAAATGGACCGGCCACCTCCAACATATCAAAAGAGCAGAGGAACTAAAACTTCGATTGCTGGGTGAGGCAGAAAAAACAAAATAAAACAAAAAAACAAACAACCTCAATCATTTTGTAAAGCAGTTTAGTAGCAAGTTAAGCAAACATTTCCCCTATCTCTGAGTCATTCCACTCACAGGTAGCAATAGAAAGGGAAGAAGATAGATACCTATACAAAGACAAGTGCATGAATGTACATAGCCTCTTTCTCTGTAACAACCTCAAATTAGACACAACCCAATATCCATTAACAAGTGAATGGGCAACAGATTATGGTGAATCCATACAATGGGCTATTTAACTCAGGAGTAAATAAGAATGGACTAGTAAAATATACAATCATACAAATGAAATATAAAATCTAAAACTTTAGAAAGGGCAAATTAGTCTATGGTTCCAGAAAGTAGATCCATAGTTGCCTGGGGTGTGGGGATCAGAGAAAGCTTACCAAGGGATATTTGGAGAGGGAAGATTTCTTTCTCCCTTCCTCCTCCTCTCTCCCCTTCCTCTCTTCCTCCCTTTCTGATAAGAGACTTCTCTCTGGAATATAGGTTAAAAATTCAAGAAAGTTTGAATTCAAAAGTTTGTCAAAACTCAGCAAACACTTGCAATCAAAGTGGGTTTTCCCTCTTTTCCTTCCTTTTTTGGGGAGGAGGGGGTAGCAGGAAATCAAGTTTAATTTGAGAGCATGCAAGACTGCCGTCACAAAGGTTATCTCCTGGCACTGGGGAGAAGCAGAGACTCAAATGGGGGAGCACTGATGAAGGGAAGGGACTAGAGGGTTTGCTTAAGTGGGCTAACAGTAAAAGAGCGTTTCCAGGGACAGCGTTCTTCCAAGTTTGGTCCTGGCCTGAGCTGGCTTGACACTGCGCATGCGCTCTACGGGTCCTGCGCTTGTGGCTTAATCTTGTCTCAGTTCTTCGGCCATCTTAGTTTCAGTCAGGTTGTCTGGCGTTTTTGCCATCCAAGCTCAGACAATCCATGAGACTTGGTCAACACTGTGTAGAGCCGGACTGCCAGAGCACTCAAGCATCTAGGTCAAGGGCAGCAGCCCCCAAGCCTCCAGCTCCTCCCACCACCCCAGTCTCCACCTCGCTCCCGCCTCCCCAGCAGCGCCCCCCCCCCCCATTCAGGCAGCCTCCGTGTTTTGTTTCCTTCATCTTGGTGACGGTTTCACAGATATACACACAAGTCAGAATGCATCAAGGTGTACATTTTACATATGTAAAGTTATTGTAGGTCAAGCATAGTTGATTAGAGCTATTTAAAAAAAGAAAGAAAGAAAATCCCTCGGGGAGACCATCACTCTTCCTAGAACAGTGAGGTAGCGCAGGTGCTGGAAAGGAAGCGGGGTCTGAAGTGGATGAGACTTCAGCCTGGACGCTGCCCCCATGCTGGGCTGGTGCTGGAAAGAGCCAAGGCTGGGAGCTCTCGGTCCATGCTTCTCAGACAGCAAGACTAGGACCTGTCTGAGGTGTCGAGTTTGTGGAAAACTGGGGCACTTGCCCGGGCGCCTGAGAGCAGAGGGCAAGGTCCAGAAAGCAGGGGCAGCTGAAAGGCTTCGAGGTAGGGTGGGAGGTACAGCAGCCGGTTCAACTCTAAAGGTCAACGGTGTGGAGGTTGCTTCGCTCAGCTTGTTCCTGCCCCAGAGAGGAATAAATGAGGGAAAAGCCACACTCCGAACGCGTGGCCCCTTTGAATGAACCTCAGGTCCTCTTGTTCCACCATGAGATAAAACCACCTTGTCCAACTCCTTTGTCTCTGCTCTCACGAGATTTGGGCGGACTCAGGGTCTAGGGGGAGGAGAGGGGGAGGGGAGGGGAAGGGGAAGGGGGGGAGTTGGCTCAATTTGCTGAGGGGTGGGCAAGGCACATCCTGACCAGCTTATGGGCGTTGCTGGGAATAGGCCCGCACTCCCCTCTTTTGAGAAGTGGCCTCAGAGATTGAGGTTGAACGACTTACAAGTGGAGTTCGCTGGAAAGGAAAAAGTGGTATTTCAGGAGTCGCTATCTCCAGGGGTGGCTTTGCTGAGCTGGTGGGTGCTCCCCCACAGCCAGGAGGGAGCTGCTAAGTCTCACACCTGCACCCTTCTCTGGAGCCTCCCATCATGACTAAGGAGAGCCTGTGAGCCTGTGCCTTCCTTGGGGACAGGGTCTCTATCCAGAGTGATACAGAGTGACAGAGGCCTTTGGGTTAAGGAAAGACACCTCTACGGGGCCATTAAGTTCCAGAGCTCCCTGTAGGATCCAACTGGGGCTGGGCTCCAGTTGCGTGCCAGCCTCCTCTGCTTCACACACAACCTCACACCCTACTGAGGGCAACCTCTCCATACAAAGAGTCCTTGACACGCTGCTTATAGCGAACCCCAATGCTTGAGCCCATTTAATGGCAATCTGAGTGGCATTTGTCATAAACCAATCTGTCTCAATCCACAGGGTGCCCCCACCCTGACCTCGGACCAGCTTGGGCCACTACAAAGCCTGGAACCTAGAACTTCACTTCCTCCTCCTACATGTTTTGTTCACACTCTCTTTCCAAAACCACATTTTCAATAGCTTTAATTTAATCAAAACGTTCTTGACTGAGATCATTAAAGCCTCTGAGAGATGCATTTAATTCTAAATTCACCATATCCACGGCATAGCAGTTGAGTAACTGAAAAATCAACTTTATGTCATAATAGTTTGTTAGATGTTTGTTTACTCTTCATCTGAGATGCGCTAATTAAAACAAGAGGCCTTCACAAGCGATCCAGTTAGCAAATGGGATTGGTTCAGAGATAAGGGATGGTTGGTAATTACAAGAAAACCCATATCCCCACCCACATGGGCTTGGTTTGGAGGAGAGTTTGAGGGGAGCCAGGCTGTGCATTGAGGTTTCACATAATGCACCTCTCTGTCCATCTCATCCCTCATCAAGGTGTCTGTGTGTCAGCCTGGGAAACGTTCATTTCACTGGGTCTCATCTGTCCCAGATCATCTTTAATTCATCTTGAAGAGATGGGTTTAATGGTTCTGATGAATCCAACTTCACCAGGGATGAGCTATTTCTGCTTTTTCACAGACCTGGCTGGAAGTTTGGTTCCCCTCTCCCATTTGCACTATTTCTCAAGTAGGAAGACTGGGTTGTTCTGGAAGTCCCCCCACCTCCTTGCCTGGCCCTCTCTGTCAGAGCCAGGAGCCCTCCCCACCCTGCCTCTCCACAGCGCCCTCCCTCAGGTGCAGATCCCATGTTGCTTGTCACTAGTTCAGTAATATCTCCAGCGCTGACACCAGGGACCTGGGGTAGAGGCATGAGAGCGCAGAGCTCCAGACCTGTCCCACCAGTGACCTTTCCACCCACCTGGCCGTGGTCTGCGTTTATGTGCAACTGGACATATACAAATACTTCTCTTCCTACTTCCGCTGTCCCACATCCAAGCTGGGCAGTTACCCAACATCCTGTGTCAGTCCTCCCACAGCCTTCCCTTTCAGCGCCCTCCCCTCCCTTCTAAGCCCTGAGTGTGGGGCTGACTTCACCCACAAGCAAGGTTGAAGCAGGGCTGGGGGTCTGCTCTCCCAAACCCACTCAGGGTCAGGAATCCCTGCCTCCCCACGGACTCCAGGGTGTTAGGACAAGAAAAAAGCTTAGAGAACAGGCAGTGTTGCTGATTCAAAAATGAAGAAACTGAGGCAGAGAGACAGTGAGTGTGGCGTGTTGCCTGTAGGAAGGCTGAGACCATGATGTCTGATCCATATTAGGATGTAGAGAATTCACAACGGACCCTGTCCATCTTCCCCTCCTTTGTAAGCCCCAGGGTTCTCAGTTCTGAAATACAGACATCTACCTTCTAGAAGCTAAAAGACCAATCCAGGGCTGTGTCATGAAAATACACCAATGCTATACACACTGCATATTTGAATGGTGTAACTATCAGATATTGAGAGGAAAACATTAATAAAGTCTCATTTTTATGTGAAATTTGAAATAATATCAGTATCAAATATGAATATCAAAACAGGCATGAACACATTTGTCTTGAGCCAGGACATTGTGTATGCAACTTAGGGAAGATCCGATATGGTTATAATCAAGTGGGCCAGGACCCCAAAGGCTCCTTAAGGGCACAGATGGCATCAATTATTCCCGTTGTCTCGCCCAGGCCTGGTGCAAAGATGGAGTGAAGCAGCTGCTGACTGGAAACAGAAGAGAATGGCACTTCCTGAAATCAGGTCAAAGGGGGCAGAAGCTACCAACCAACCAGCTACATTTAAAAAGCAACTTCTGCCAGTCAGGTTCCCTCAGTTTCATACCACCCACACATAGCAGTTGCCATTCAAATGCAGACAAAAAGTCCTCAATGCCACAAGTGGCCAGTTATCCTACCCTAATCACCATTTAGTCCGAAAGTCCCAAACACCCTTTTGTCCCTCCAAACCTGAGAGGCAGGCACTCCTGCAAAGTCCAGTCCTCCAGCATCTTTGCTTCTTCTCTCTCCAGTGTTCCGAGCTGCTCCACTTTTCCAAGCCTCTTCAAATGTTTCCAACAGATGTTAATGAAAACTCAGCTTTCCAAATATGCCGCCTTGCTGTGGTTCCACATGCTTCCTTTACCAGGCCTGCCTTCAGCAGCATCTGCATTTACCAGGCCTGCCCTCAGCAGACCCTGGTCACACACAGTCTACCATTCTGGCATCTGACTCCACACCAGTTACTTCTCTGCCGGTCACTCTACCAAGGTTCCTTGCCACCTCCAGATCACTCTTCCAGGGGGCTTCCCCTTGTAGACCACGTGGGCTTGTTCTCTCAGTCTGCATTCTTGTCTCCTTTGTTTTTCTCCTATCTCCTCGCTCTTTTATCTGCCTTCTCTTCCCAATTCCCATTTTCTCTCACTCAGTATCTTTCTCTCAGACTCTGCCCACCAGGGTATTTTGGCGCCAATACAACTTTTAACTGTCACTATCCTGTATCATTCTCGCCACGCCTCCCTCTCCAGGGCCCTGAAGCTGCCCCTCCAGACATCATGCAAGGCTGTACATACCTGTGAGTGCTGGGGCCTCTTCAGAGGGGCCATCCCTTACGGGGTGCCTAGCCTATCCACAAAAGAGGTATGGATGCCAGTCTGCAAACAGAGCCAGGAGAGCTGGCATGAGGGTCAGAGGAAGGCCTGCCAGGAACTTCCTGTCTTCTTATTCCCAAAGGGGAGACTTGGCCTGTGTCCTCAACCTTTCTGCCCAGGAGCAGCCCTGAGTATGTACTCCCTACTGATTCCTGGGAACCCCTCAAAATGCCTGATATCCCAGCATTTACTGAGCATCTGCAGGGTCTGCCCTCAGGTCCTCACAAACATTTAATTCTCCCCACAACTGCCTAAGAGGAAACATCCATCCTGTTTGCCCAATAAAGAAGCGGAGTCCCTGAGAGGGCCCTGATTCAATCCCACAGTGGATTCTGTGTAGAAGCTGGTTTGGAAACAGAGATGTTCATGTTATTTCACCCTCAGCACCTCCCCAGAGACTCCCATCACACACTTGAGGGTCCCCTGTGCTGGTCCAGATCCTCATGGAAGCTGCAACTTCTCCAGATGAGTCATGCAGCCTGGTCTGGGGGGACCTCAGGACACCCGAAATCAGCACCCTCCTGTCCAAATGTATGCCTTCTTCACCACTCCTGAAGGTGCTGAGGCCAAAAGTTTCTGGTGGAACACATGCCAGGGGTGTTTCCATCCACAGGCTTCTGGATTACCTGCCCGATGCATCACTGATGCCAGGTTTACCCTCATACCTGGACCACTTCATCCCAGTACCCAGTACCTGTGCTACCCACAGTTTCTAGGCCTGATCATCCACAGGGTGGGGAATGGCAGCACCTGTTGGTGATATTACCTAAGTGATAAAAACAAGGATGCAGACCTGGGATTCGATGACCTAGTGGCAGCAGAGGGCACTGCCCTTCACACCAGTGCCCAATCAGGCCACCATCTAGAAATATATTCAGATTTTTTATTAAACTTTTCTTTTCTTATACTGTTACACAAGATTTGATTTCTCCCCTCAGGTGTAATCCCCAAAATCTACCACCACCACAGCACTTGTGAACTGCCAACAAGGTCTCCTGTGCTCTTCCCTCCCCTAATTTGTCCCCCTCCTTCCCCTTCACCTGCTGTATGCCTCAGAAGTATAGTCTGCCTGAAATTTTGCCTTTATTTTTTTTTGATCCTTTGCTCAGTTTCTCTACTTTCCTCCTCTAAGTGAAGCCATCCAATGTTTTTTCTCTTTTCTTCTGACTTGTTTCACGGAGCACCATCCTTTCCAGTGTCATCCATGTTGCTACAAAGGGCATGAGTCTCTTTTTTTGATGGTAATAGATTAGATAGATAGATTAGATTACATAGATAGACAGACAGACAGACAGACAGACAGACAGACAGACAGACAGACAGACAGACAGACAGACAGATAGACAGACAGATAGATAGATAGATAGATAGATAGATAGATAGATAGATAGATAGATAGATAGATAGATAGATAGATAGATAGATGGTGGAGATCCAGACTTTATATGAACTATCCCTTTTTCAATATAAATTCATCTCTCTCTATAATACACCATGTTGGACACAGCAAGTTGATCCTTGTGACGAATTTGCATCATAAACTGCTCACACCCCTCTTCTAAGAGAGCGCAGGGTGTGTGTCAAGGCTGGTCTGAGTGGTGCCCCAACTTCCTACATAGGTGACAGGATATCCCTGTAAAATCAGCTACTTCCTTTCCAAGAGTGAGGAGGTAGAGCTGATCACACTGCCTTTGCACATTGGTCATTAGGAATCTCAGAGCCAAAATGGTGTTGAATCTGAGAGATGATGTTACCTTGACTTCGAAGTTTTGCTCTACTTATTCATTGTGTTTCTGCAGCAAGCCATCACAGAGACTTCATGAAAGAGACAGAGAAGCATAAGGATAAATCTGTGTATTAAATGGGTAAAAACAGACCTTTTTCCTCCTCACCTTGTCCCCACTCAGTCTACCTGTGTGCGTGCACCTCTCAGGGGCTTTGGTTGCAAGTAACACCATCTGGCATCATCAAGGGAAGTTTTTGGTAGCAGGGAGAGTGACTAGGAGAATATGAAGAAGGAAAGAGAAAATGAGGTGGAAAAGCGTTTGGAGAAAGATCTGGAGGCAGAGCTGCTGCTGGTGGTTGCATCTGGTTCAGACCATATCTGGGGTTGATGGATCAGGATTCTTTGGTGCCCTATCAGGACTCAGATCCAGAGTAGTCTGCCCCCGCTGTTACCGGGGTAGGGGACTACTCTTATTTTTTTAATTTTTGTCAATGTGGGTTCTCCTGCCTGCACAAAAGCAGCTGCCCAGAGACCAACAGCAATAAGGGTGAACACACAGGTTTACTTACAGTAAGAGGAAAAACAAAGAGTCTAATAGTCCACACCCCCACAAGTGCCCCAAACAGAAAGGAACCCCACTTCTGCTCCTCGGGGAGCTGCACGAGATTACCTCAGTCCGCAGTCGCCAAGTCCTCGTCCTTTGGTTCTCAGTGGGGCCGTGGGTCTGCTGAGGCTGCCTCAGCTGGAGCACCACGCCCAGAGCAGCCTCCCTCTGGGAGCCAGCAATCCAGATACAACCACCTGGCCGGCTCAGCCCTCTGGGGACCCCCTGCTGGCTGACACTGCCTCCCCAGTTGCCTGCCTCCTAGTTTAGCTCCTCCTTCTGCCAGGGCCTGCTTCCTGCCCCCGCTGCACAGCTGTGGATCCCTTTGCAAAGCGCCTTCATGCCAAGTGCCACCTCTGCGCCTGGGTCCCTTTGGAGTGCTCGGTTCACAGCTGCGTGGGAGGATGTAGGGCACTTGTGACCTTAGGCAGGGGGTCAGAGAAGAGCCAGGCTGAACTCAGAAGGAAGTAATAATGGTGGCATCTGTGAACCCCTGGGGGAACAGGCCCACAGTGTAGCCGCATATGCAAAGGCCCTGGGGAAGGAGGGTCACCCGTGGGGAAGGGAAGTAGGAAATGAGGTCAGAAAGAGAACAGGGACCTGGAACGCGCGAACCGTTAGCTCATAAATACTGTGGACATTTCCTCTGAGCAAAGTGGGAAACCATTTGAGTTCAGCGCTGGTGGTCACGGACCTGTCTTATGTTTTACATGGCCTTCCAGGTGCCACGGGGGGATGGGTGGGGGGCGGGGCGGGAGGCGGGAAGCAGGGAGATGGCTTCAGGGCTTGTTCCCCTGGCAGTTACCTGCTAGGAAGTAGCAAAGCAGTAGAGGCCTCTGGTAACCCAGTAGCAAGAGGCTCAAAACGACAGTGGTTTCCGAAGGCAGCGGGGAGGTCAAGGGGAGGGCGTTTCCTTTCCTCCCACAGCGCCAGGTGCCATGTGCTGCTGGCCTGGAGCTCGTCAGCGCCGGGTCCATCTGCCCAAGGCCTCCCAGGCACGCCCTGCCAGACACCAGCGCTGGAGCCACACACCGCGCTGCAGCGAGGCGGGGGCCGGGGGGGGCGGCGTCCCTGGCCAGCCAGGAGAGAACCCCGCTCCCTCGGGCGCAGGGTGCAGCTCGGGGCCCAGCTCAGCCCACGCTGGTTTCATTTTGCAGGAAGTTTCCTCCGTGCCAGCTGTTACGCAGCCGCCTTTGCAAGCGCCTGTTGTCTCGGCAGCTGCCGTGAGCCTCGGCCTGGGGAGGCTGGCTCTGCCGCCTCGCTCCTCCTCCTCCTCCTCCTCCTCCTCAAGGCTCCCTTCTTCGTGTGACCGCAGCGGCTACTGTGCGCTGCTGGCACCCTGCAAACAGGCAGCCGCGCTCAGAGAGGGAGCTCCAGGCCCCAGCTCCAGAGCAAATGCCATAATCAACGAGGCTGGCGGATGTGTTTCCGAGGCCAAGGCTGATCCAGACTGTCATTCGGCCATCCCTGGGCCCCCACTTCAGTTCTCCCGTCAGACACCAGCCAAGAGCTCACGTACCTATTTGAACCAGTCCTGTGCCAGTGGAAACACGTCAGAAAAGAAAAACATCTACTGCAGGCCGTCCTCTCCAATGCAATCCCATCTCCATTGCTTTGCTGCTTTTCCTTATGGCTCTGGTGTTGGACTTAGGGGGTCTTTCCCCCAGCCAGTGTTGGTCAAGAAGTTTCTCTGTGAGTTCAGGCTTCTGCGAGTGGCCTTTGAAGATCATGTCTGCTTCAGTTTGCAGGTTTGATGTGGGGCCCATTATCCCCTCTTTCGTCATCCTCTCCTCTCAGATCACAAACGAATATAACCTGGCCACCCAACACAAACTTAAGACTGAAAATCTAACAGCAAGGTTCGCCTGGACCCAACAACGCAGTCCCTCACCCAGAGAAAAGACACTACCATAGGAAAGAGACTAATGGACTCAGCACAGCTAATAAACAACAAGCAGTGGGGTGTGAGAGAATGGAAGGGGCACCAGAGGGAGGAGGGAGGGGGAAACATAATAACACGGAGGTTGTAACCTAAAGAACAAAATAAAATTGTATAAAATAAAATAAAAAAAGAAAAACATTTAGCCAACTGTCTCGTGCAAATGAGTCCTTTCCAGTCAAATGAAGAAGGACGGCCTCTACGTGCCTCTGCAAGCATGGAAAGCCTTCCTACGCATCAAGCCTTGAGCCCCTCTCCGAGGGCCCAGAGGTGGTGACTGTCCCTGTAAGTGAGCTTCCAGATCTCCTGGGCCCACCCAGAGTCGGGGCAGGGACCAGCAAGTCCCCGTCTCCATCACGCAGGCATGTGGTTACCCGCCCAGGGATATTCATGGAACCGGCATCAGAAGGGGAATGTTTCCTCCTTTCTACATGGAGTTAAGAGGGATTCATTTATAAGTGACCCGGTTTAATCAAAACTTCCATTGAAATGCAAACCCTATCAGCAAATTTCAAAATACAGATTTTGCTGAGAAAATAGCCCCATGCTGCCATTTCCTAGTCAAATATGTACTTAGCCCCCCGAGAATCCTTTCTCTAAGCCAGCAGCTCCAGCGTGCACAATGGTTTAATCGTATATTGTTCTCTGAGTACTAACCCTTTACAAATCATATGACATAAAAAGAAAAATAAGTAACATTGTAAAGACAGTAATGAGAACTGTTGAGCTAAAGTGCCTCTTAAAGAAATCCTAATAAATTCCAGAATTTCTAGTCTTCTGGCAAGCTTTCCATTTAGAACAAAATCAATGATCAATGGCTGCTCGGCGCCGGCATTAGGCTTGCATGCCTCCGGAGCAGGGAAAACTCATAGACGAAAGATGACATTTCAGGAAAAAAAGCTGACATTGAGTCCATCACTGTCATCGCTTCTGCCATAAAGCAGCTTCAAATATTAAAACATTTTTCATCTGTGCTGCATTATTGGCACCAGAAATTGTTTTCTCTCTGTCTGGTGCGCACTTGAACTGCAGCAGCGCTCCCCGGAGACTCGGGATTGTTACCAAGGCCTCATAACATATTGGCAGTTGACGTGGTGGTGTTCATGTACACTTGCCACTCACGCGGAGCCGCCCCTCCCCCGCGCCCGATGCGCCGCACAAGCTGCCCTGAGCGCCAGGCCTGCCACCGCCCAGCTGAAGAAACGGGGATCCAGGGGCAGCAGCTGGTTGGCAGGGTGGTGTGCGGTGCCCCCTGGCTACTTGGGCTCACAGAGGGCCTTCCCCTGGCACAGCCCCGCCCTGGCCCCAGCTGGAGCCCCTGCAGGCCCGCATCTCCAGAACAGCCCCACCGCGGGAACACGCAGCAATCCGGTCTCCCCAGGCTTCGCTGCGAGGGCATCGTGGCATTGATGGTGTCTGCAGCTCCTCTGAGAGTCCGGGAAATGGGGGAGGAATGGCTTCCCACCATCCTCAGCACCGCCCTTCAGACAGCGGCCACCCCGGCCTGAGCGCAGATGCCTGGTCCCTCAGAGGGGACCCACAGCGGGGGGGGGGGTGCGTGCTGGGGACTTCACACAGGGACACCGAGAGCATCCCCTTGACTCCCCGGCCTGGAAGCTGAGGAGACCTGGTTACCCTGAGCTCCAGGGAGAGCGGCCAGGGGCAGGGAGGTGCCTGGGGCTGGCTCAGACCCCTGGTGGGCAACCCTCCCCTGACCCCGGAGGCTTGGTTAATCGTGCTTCTGATTCAGATCAGAAGGGAAAATGTGAACTTCTGCAGCCCGAGAGTCTCTCTGTCGTGAGAGCTGCTTCGTGAAACACAGCTTTGACTACCTGCAGGGAGAGGCCCAGATGGACCAGGGCCCGGAGTGCCTTGAGAGGGGGCCCAGCACAGGATGCGGTGGCTGCAGGAGGGGCATCTGGAATCTGGGAGTGGCACAGGGGGGCCCAGCCCTACCTTCAGGGCCCAAGTCGCTGGAGCTTCTGAACTGAACCCCCAATGCAGGAGGGGGGTAGGGGAGAGTGGTTAGTCCAGCCCATCTGTCCTTCCGACTCCCTTGGCTCAGCTGGAGGCTGGAGGTTTGAGACAGGAAGCACTTGTACCACAGACTCTCAATCCTGTGTCTGTCCGCAGAGAGCCTGGCCTCACCCCGGGGTCCAGGAAGGAGACAGGCAAATCTACCATGGGCTTTGATTTGGGTGCAGGTGATGGGCTGCAACCCAGGGGGCCGAGGGGGGGATGGGTGATACAGCTACTAAGGGTGGAGTGTGCCTGCTGGGAAGGCCCTTGTCCGTGGGAGGAGGCCTGCAAAAGACCAGCTCACAACTGACCTCAGGGAGAGGCTGGAGCTGTTGTCAGCTGTGTCTGGATGCCAAAGCCCGCAGGCCTCCCTGGGCCTTCCCACCAGGCCTCTGCCCTGGCCTCTCGCCCTGGCTCCCTCAGAGGGCCTTTGCAGGCCACCCAAGAGCAGACACAGCCCCTTCTCCTCAGTCCAGTCAGTCCTGTTACTGACACACACAGACTACACCCCCACTGAGGGCTCACTCCTCTCGCAGGCTGTCAAGGTCACTCACGGCCCAAGGGCCCGGTGTACTGTGGGAGCTGAGCACTTGGTACCAACTGTGAGAAAGTCTGTCCAGTCCTCACGCTGGACAACCCGGCAGAGCCCCTCCTGCCGCCGAAGCCGGTGTGGGGGTTCCCCACCTGTCCCAGCACCTCTCACCTGCTACTCTCACAGCTTCCTCGGGGACCCTCATTTCAACATCCTCGCTCATTTCTCACTGGCCGGGAACCCCCGAGGAGCCGAGCAGGTACCCAAGCCCGCTTCTCGTTCTGGCCGGTGTCACCTTGTGCTTCTCCAAGGCCATGGGAAGGGTGGGGAGGACCGTGTACCCAGAGGTGGGCAGTACCCACGGGAGCAAGGGTGAGAGGGCAGAGAGGGGCCCTGCCTCCATTGCCAACACATAGGGTCCAGCAGGTCCTGAGATTTGGGAGGGAATCAGCGGAACCCCCCTCTGTGGGTGCACTGGGCTGGGGGGGGCGAAACAGCTGCTGAGGCATGCAAGAGGCGGGTGTGTTACTGGGGGGCCAGGACAGGCTGGCGTGGGGCTGGGGGTACAGGCCGGGCGCCGAGGCTTGGAGGAGGCTGGTGTGGGGCTGGGGGGCCAGGACAGGCTGGCATGTTACTGGGGGTGCAGGCCGGGCGCAGAGGCCTGTGGGAGGCTGGCATGTGGTTCCCGCTGCCGCCGCCCAAGCACGTCGGGCTTCCCCGCCAGTTGTCACCAGGCCCGCAGCGCAGCGCAGGCGCCGCAGATAACAACATGCGGGCTTTGGCAGTTGAGGGGAGCGAGGGTGGATTATCAGGGCATTTAGGAGAAGAGCAGAGGAAGCGAGAGCGCGCGAGACGGGGGACCACACAGGGAGCCGGCGCACGGAGCCTGCACGCCATCTGCCGCGACTGCACACGGGCCCTGGAACTGACAGCCACTCCTTTAGCAGGGCCCAGGCCCGTCAGACGAGTCAATCAATCAAAAAAATTCTTATGAAACTTAATCATAGAGGGTCGTGTTAGGGAGTGGGGAACAGATTAAATTACCACGGTATTAGATACGGGAAATGATTTCTGTCAAAACCATCTTTACTGCAATTATAATATGTTAATTATGTATTTCATTAAGTAAGTGGATTAGAGTCTGCACAGATGAAATCATGTGGAGGCTTTGAATCATTCGCCGAGCACGGTGGGAGGACTCCTATGACTGGAACCTAGTTTATCTGGAAAACTTTCACATCTAGATGTGATTCCCCCCCCCCCCACTGGGCCCCCATCCCCCATCAGGGGAAATCCCGACTCTGGACAGCTCCTGGGACTGGGGGCCCCCGCCACTGCCCTGAGGTTGAGGGCAGCTCTGTGAGCTGAGAACCTGGCAAGGAGGAGTCTGGCCTTGCCTCTTCCCCTCCGAGGTCCAGCAGCCACTGGTGCTCAGGCTTTCCCAGGTGGAAAGGCCCCGCGCTCCATCTGGCTGAGTCCTCACATGGTCCTCAGCCACCAAGCAGTGCTCCAGTAAGAGGTGGCAGAGCCACTAGCTGGCGTTCATGTGCCTACCTGCTCATGGCATGTGCTCACCCACTCATGGCAGCTGCCTTCCCCAGTTCTATTTGGGAGACTACCCCTCAGGAGGTCAGTTTCGGGGAGCTTGGACAGCACGGCACTGCAGGAGGTGATATAGCTACAAGGACAGTCACGACTAGATGCTTTACCCCCACGTTCCAAGCCAGCTCATTAAGCCTCTCTCCCTTTGGGCCCCAATGTTCTGGAAGGTCCTGGGGAAACTGGCCATGTTGTCAGCTGGTTTCCAGGCACCGCTGTCTGCAGGGCTGGAGGAAACCTGGGCCACTGGCATCCCCTGGGGCCCCATGGTGTGAGCCTCTCACCCCTGTCCGGGTTGGAGTCTCAGGGGACTCTCCGTCTCAGCCCCAGTTCCAGGCTCCAGAGATCTCCAAGCAGCCCCTCTCTGCACAATGCCCCCACTCTTCTCTGGCTAGCAGCTCCTTCAGCATTTGAGGGGCAGTTGAGTCCAGGGAAAAGACTTTTCTTTTCCAGTGATTATTTTCCAAAAGAAGAGGCACCCAGTGTTCACAGCTGCATGGGTCCCCGAGAATGTGGCCATCAGCAGTAGCCACCAGGGAGCTTTGACAAAGGGGAAGAAGAAGAGGGGGCTGGAGCAGGCCCGCCTGGAGTGCATGGCGGCGTAAGTGACGGGAAAAGGTTGGCTGATTTGATGAAAACCCCATCAGCCTCTCTGGGGAGATATTACTTTCCTCATTATTCCACTGATTGGCCTTATTTCATCTGAAGAATGCCACACGTTCCTCACAGGCCTGGCAAGCCTCTTTAACAATATCCAGGAAAAAAAAATCTATCACCTCTTTAATCGAAACAACAAGGAAATTAACATGACTCATCCTCTTCCTCAGGGATCATGGGAGAAACCCACCCAAACCCCTTTCATCTCACCCCTTTCTTCTTCTGACCCCACAACTATGAGAGAAATGACAGGAGGCTGGGGGAGGAGTTTGTTTTCTGATAGGACTATGGCTGAGGATGTTTTCATAAATCCCATAAGGAAAACAGAGACCCAGCTGGGACCCCAGAAGCCCCGCCTTGCACTGAAGCAAAACCCTAATGTGATTGGATGATGCCGGAAGAATGCAGATTCAGGAGAGTTTGCCCTGATGCGGGAGAATGAGATGCACTTGCCAACACAACAACAGGGAGGAAGAGGCAACACACTCACACAACGCAGGCTGAGACTGCGTTACCCACGGCCTGGAGCCTGCAATAACTGTTAATTAAGTGAATTTTTTCATTATTCTCTAGCAAAGAGGTAAGATTTAATGATGTAAGTTAACAATGGATGATAATTTAAAGTGGTGACAATAGTTTAATTATTCACACACATACAAAAGTTAACTTCATAACTTATTTCTTTGTAAGAACAAGTTCATTTAAAATATTTTGAACTGCATACAATTATCACTCAGACTCTTTCCTTCGTGGCTGTGTAGAGACAAAGAGTCAATTTTCCCTGTAAATTTCTCACGAGACAGTTCTGTAGACTGAAAATTCTGTTGTATATAAATGCGTATAGGAGCAGAAGAAAAAGGGGGGGAAAGACAAAGTCCCTTTTGGGTTTTGGCTTGAATTTCCCGAGGGAGTGGTAGTGGTTCCTCACAACCATGCCTTTCCACTGGGGTTTCCCTAAACAGAACATGTGTGCGCGTGAGTGTGAGTTTGGGTGTGGTGGGCGTTCCTCCATGTCGCATCTCAGAAGGCCTGTTTTTCCATGTCGCAGGCATGACTGTGCAGAGCTAAACCACAGCTTGGGAGAGTAGAGGTGACAAGGGTTGCAGCCTCCAGTATGCTTGTGTAAGAGCAGCTCCTGGTTTGGCCGCATCAAAGTGTGCCCAGAACCACTATGCCTCTGTGCCCACCCTATACCCAGTGCAAGGCCTGTCCCCATGTAGGTTGGGTTTCATGTGTCAGTGGGTTTTGAAAACACACCAATCAGGTTTGAACCCGTGAGAGCATAGTTGAGTTTTGTTTTGGTTTTTGTTTTTTTGAGACTAGGTCTTGCTATTTTTGCCCGTGGAACTGCAGGCTCTCGTTGCCCAGGGTACCACAGACTCAAGCAATCCTCAGCCTCAGCTTCCCAGGTACCTGGGAATACAGGTGCGCGCCACCACGCCCAGCTATTTTTTTGGAACTAGGTCTTGCTACGGGCCCCAAGCGGGACTCGAACCGTGATCCCTAGCCCCGGCCGCTTCATAGGCTGAAACTTAAAGACACGAGCCACCGTGCCCGGCCATAGTTGAGTTTTGGAACCTGCTTCAGTTTGGCTTGAACATATGCCAATCAGGTTTGAGCCCCAAGCAAGTGTTGGGAGTGAGGGGAGGAGTGAAGGAACCCTGAAGGTCATAAAAGCCAGGGCAGGAGTGACTTCAGGACTCTTGGCCAGGGAAACCACAGTTCTCATCTCCAGATCTCTGACTGGATGACTTTCTCCTGGACAACCTTTCATTCTGATTTCCAGTTCATTGATTGGGGTCCTCTCTGCCCCTGCTGCTGGTGTGACCTGCCCCCCATCTTGACTTCTGTGGTCTGATCTTCCCACACCAACTCCTGACTGGTGCTCCAGGCCTGTGCCCATGCCACCTCTAAGAGCTGTCTGCAGCTGCTCTATCTCAGGTGCCCAATTGGCTCTGTGCCTGTGCTATATGCCTCCTGTTGCTTCTGGCACTGCCTGGCACCTAGCTTCTGGACCACTGCTGTCCTAGCAACCCCACCTGTGGTCACGATTAGCTGCCAATGAGGGTTGGGTCCTGGTCCACTGCCTGTTGATGTGACACTAGCATCTGCTTCTCACCGATTGGAGGGCACCATCTTCTATGAGCAGCGTTTGACTTGGACAACTGGACAGTATCTGGGGCTGGATGGATGGCCATTAGTGGCCTCAGAAACTCTTTTATTTTAATCTCTCCCAGTTTCTTCCTTGTAAGTAAACCCCATTGTTACACTCTTTGAGCTCTGTTGAAGCTGTATTAGTGCACGGGTGGGAACCCACTAACTGACATTCGTCAGGCTTCCATGGTTTCAACAGGAAAAGGAAGAATAAATACAGAGAGTAACCTTTTGAGTCCAGAGCTTTGGTGGTCTTGGGATATTTCTGACCTGACTGAGCACCAAAGTAATTGACTCTGACCTGGGACATTCAGGTGGACAAAGCTTCAGGCTCTGGGCTGGGGGCAGCACCATTTTAGGAAACAGGGATTTCCCAGTTGGGACACAGTGGGATCTCTACAAGTACTCACCCTCCTGAATTGTCTGTTGTGTAAAAAAATGTGGAATTCAGCCATGTTCAGTGACTTGTTCATTTCAGGTCCTAACTTACTCCTCACTCCCTGGCTTCTGTGAATGATCTCTCCTTACTGACAGCAGTTTCAGGAAATGTAAAGAACTCCATGGAGCTACCATCCCAAATCCACATCTTCCTGACCATACCTTGATAAGAATCATCTCGGAGTCCCACTCAAACCATAGATGTCAAATTAATACTGTTAGAGTAGCCCATTGCCAATGCTTTGATGAAAATAATGCAATATTATCAAACCCATAGAGAGAGATCCAATAACTGGATGCTGTTGGGTCACCAAATATACAGCAGCTCTGTTCAATCTCTCTTTTTGATGATTTAGTCTTGGGTGTAATTATCTCACCTGACTGTTATACAGAAACAAATTAGACCATTCCCTCACACCATGTAAAAAAATCAACTCAAAATGGATGAAAGAATTGGATATAAGACCTGAATCCATAAGCTACATATAGGAAAACATGGACAACGCATTCGAAGACTTAGACCTTACGGACCTCTTTTAGGACACAGTTACAGATGTCAAAAAAAAATGAGACTAAGCAGCTGAGACTACATCAAATTAAAAAGCTTCTGTACAGCAAAAGAGACAATAAACAAAACCAGAAGAAACCCAACTATTTGGGAAAATATCTTTGCCCTACACACAAATAATAAGTAATGAAAATCTGGTAAAGAAGATTCACAAAGAACACACACAACAAAAACAAGACAAAATGTCCAGTAAAAAAATGGGGAGAAGATCTAAAAAGGCACTACTCCTCCGAAGAGGAAATACAAATGGCCAACAGGCATATGAAAAAATGTTCAGCAGGTAAAAGCTAATCAAAACCACAATGAGATACTATATTGCACCAGTAAGAATGACAACTGTGTATGGCAAAGGTTTGAAGGTCAAAGAACCCCAGTGAATAACTCTCTTATTGGTAGTTTATGTTACTAGGATTCCCTTATCAATTTCCTTGTGTCAAAACAACTACAAGATTAAGGGTAGAGAAAAGTTATCTAACAATCAGTTGAACTGACTTATCAATTTATGTGTTCAATGATTACTTTTTGAACACTCATGTTAAAAAGAACATGCTGGCATGACAAAAAAGAAGGAAAGCTAGCTCTTAGAGATCACACTCTAGAAGGAAAGACAGTAAACAAGCAAAACTGAAGTAGATATTATTTTTAATTAACATATATAATTAATATATATTAATATATTATTAATTAACATATATTTCACATCTTTGTTTTCTCCAGGCATCACCCACTTTCTTCCCTTCCTGACCTTCCCTCCCATCTCCCTCCCCAACCTGAGTTGTGTACTTTAGTTTGGTTGTTAGTTTATTTTTACTTCCTCCTGGCCTTTTGCTTGTATTTCCTATATCCCATATATTAGTGAAACCATTTGGTTTCTGTCTTTTTCTTTCTGACTTGTTTCTGCTAATATGATTTCTTCTAAGTACATCCACATTATCTCAAATGCATCACATTTTTCATTTTTAATTGATGAGTAATATTCCAGTGTGTGTGTGTGTGTGTGTGTGTGTGTATGTGTGTGTGTGTGTCACATCTTTTTCATCCATTCATTCATTTTGGGACATTGGGTTGTTTCCATGTCCTTGCAATTATAAATAGTGCTGCAGTAAACATTCAAGTACAGGTGTCCCTTTGTATAAGTATTGAGGTCTCCTTTGAGTAGATTCCCAGAAGAGTGATTGCTGGGTCAAGTGGTAGTTCCATTTTCATTAGTTTGAGGGTCCTTCACACAGCTTTCCATAGTGGCTGGACCAGTTTACATTTCCACCCTTTCATTTTAAAGTTTTCTACCACCAACCCCCAGGCACTCATTATCATGTGACTTCCTTTGCTTTGTTTTGTAAGGATCAGCACCTAACTTTCTTACTTCAGTTTTGCTTATTTACTATCTGTCTTTCCTTTTAAAGTGTGATCTCTAAGAGCTAGCTTTCCTTCTTTTTTGTCCTGCCAGCATGTTCCTTTTAACATGAGTGTTCAAAAAGTAATCATTGAACACATAAATTGATAAGTCAGTTCAACTGATTTGTTAGATAACTTTTCTCTACCCTCAATCTTGTAGTTGTTTTGACACAAGGATATTGATAAGGGAATCCTAGGAACATAAACTACCAATAAGAGAGTTATCCACTGGGGTTCTTTGACACTCTCTGCCTTCAAACCTTTGCCATACACAGTTGTCATTTCTCTCACTTAAGAGATAGAGCAAATCTCCGAGCCTGCTGACCTTGTGTTTGACCAAGAGACTAGCACTGACCTGTCATTGAGTTGATTCCAAATCCTTTCCTTGAAAGTTCTTGCATGTTTCTGCTCACCTCTTGCACTTCTGTCATCACCTTGAGATCAACCTCCTGCATTAGCCCACTGGTCCCTGGAAAAACTGAAGACACTTGGAGCAATGGCTCCGGGCACCTCTCCCCCACCTCATTGTCTCCTGTTTAAGATTGCAGATTTCAAGGAATATATGCTAAAATGTGAGAATGGCCTTGATTAGAATTTCCACTCAGAAAGAGACAAGGGGAAGGAAGAAGTAAAACAGGTTTTTCTTTGTAATGTGATAATTCAGGAGCTGTTCCTGGAAGTTGGGAAAACAGAAAGAAGAATATATAAAGAGGTTTGGAACAAAGAAAAGGATTTGGGATTTGGATTCTGATTTGAATTTCTGATTCAGGATTTAAATTCAGGTTTTGGATTCTGCCATTTTGTGGGATGAAGATGTGAGCCATATGAACTTGGCCATGTGGCCAAGGCTGGGGCCTGCATCCTTTGGTTAGCCCAGGCTAGCAGCATGTGTGTTAAAGGAAGTTTGGAGATTTGAACTCTGGGTTGAAGTTTGTTTTGCTAAGTTTGACTTGTATCTGGGAGAGGCCGTGCAAAAGTCAGGCCTGAAAAGAAAGGGAACTTTGCTGGTTCCAATACTGTAGAGCTTCTACTACCTGGAGGAAGACAAGGAGAAAACAACATGGAGGAGCTGAAGCACGCCAAAGGAGCAGCCAAAGTAAGATGTCTTCAAGCATCTGAAGATGAACTCTGACTGACTGATGTTGGTGAGATGATCAGGACTGAGAGACTGAGGGTTTTTAGATAATCTGGGGAAAGAACTTTGGACAATGTTGAGAAAGGTGTTGAGAAAGGTTTTGGACAATTTTAAAGTAATTTGAAGTTTTACTTACATGTTTCTTTTTGCAGTAATTAGGAAATCACTTTGTTAGAAATAAATTAGTCTGCACTCTGAGAGTCTTGCTTTGGCTTGGGATTTTGGTGAGAAGGCTAGGGATGGCAGAAAGAACCCACAGAAGTCTCAAAGAGGGTAAATTGAGGCAAACTAGTCTAAAGTTGAAACTGTGTTTCTAAGCTTTTCTTTTTTAGGCCTGAGAGAAGGGAAGAGAGCTGAGAAAAGCTGGTAGCTGATTTTTGCATACCAACAGTAGGTGAACAGTGAAAATGCTAATGAACTGTTTGGAGCCTACTTCCTGGGGAGAAGCAGGCATAGGTGTTCCAGAAGTTCAAGTTAAATAGTTTTTTTTTCTTCTTTTCACCCTGTTTCAAACCCATTGCCACAGGGAACTGCGTGATGCTCGTGGCTCTGTGCCACTGACAAGGTGTTCCTGTTTGTTATGCAGCAGTTCAAGGCAATGTGTGATCTTCATCTGTCCCTAGACAGTAGGGAGAGAGAAGGGAAAAAACCCCAAAATTGACCCACCTAAGGGCCAGGTCTCTTTTCATCCCTATGGCTAAAGGATCTGGGGCTTGCAGAGGGGGTACTCCATTTCTTGTGGCTCAGAACCAAGACCTGAAAGAGCTGTGGTTCTCAGAGACCATCCAGAGTCAAGTATGAGTCTGTTTGCCATCAGAACACAGACTGGAAAAGCAGAGGTCACCTGCCAGGGGTTCAGTTTCCTCAAGCTGCCACCAGCTCCACCTTCACGGTGACTGGATTGCTCTGGCCTGCCACAGACGAGGCTCCTCACTCTTGCAGGGACCATGTTACTTGGACAACGAATATTTGCCCTGGAGCCCTTGGCCTTCCTGTCACTTAGTAGCCTCAGCTAACCCCCGGCACAGGAGCAGCACATTACATAAGGAGCACTGGAAGCCTGCCTTGTAGATGACAGCCTTTTTAAAACAAAGGGAAAATCATAACTCCAATTTGTTTCTTTGCCAGGCCCTCCAAACCCTGTTTGGGTTGTGAGTGATCCCCCTGGAGAAATGGACTAATGGAGTCATGTTTGATACATTTATTTCTTCTTTTATTAACTATTTTATATATCTATATGCATATATACATATATATATATATTTCACATTTTTGTATTCCCCAGGGATCACCTATCACCTTCCCTCCATAACTGCTCCCTCCCATTCCCTCTCCCAGTTGTGTAGTTTGGTTTTTAACTTGTTTTGACTTTTCCTCCTGGCCTTTTGCTTGTTTTTCCTATATCCTATATACTATCCTATATCTTATCCTATATCCTATATATTAGTAAAACCACTTGGTTTCTGTCTTTTTCTTTCTGACTTGTTTCTGCTAATATGATTTCTTTTAGGTACATCCATGCTATCCCAAATTCATCAAATTTATCATTTTTAATTGATGAGTAATATTCCATTGTGTATATATACCACATCTTTTTCATCCATTCATTCATTTGGGGACATTGGACTGTTTGCATGTCCTTGCAATTATAAATAGTGCTGCAGTGAACATCCAAGTACAGGTGTCACTTTGTATAAGTATTGAGGTCTCTTTTGGGTAGGTTCCCAGAAGAGTAATTGCTGGGTCAAATGGCAGTCCCATTTTCATTAGTTTGAGGGTCCTCCACACAGCTTTCCATAGTGGCTGGACCAGTTTACATTCCCACCAGCAGTGTAAGAGTGTTCCTTTCTCTCCACATCCACACCAGCACTTGCTGTTTCCCATTTTTTTCATGTGGGCCATTCTTACTGGTGTAAGGTGGTGATACATTTATTTCTGTGTCCTGTACCCACATTCACTTCTCCAGATCTACTGCTATTGAGTGGCCTCAGCAAACCCGCAACCTGCTCAGACTGAAGATCTAGAACTTGCAGACTGTAGATGTCTTGTGGACACAAGCTCCTTCTACCCTCAACCCCCCTATGAGTTCACACATGTCCTGTTGCCAAAACCATCACTGAAAGTCACATGTATTTCCCTTGACTTGAAATCTTCTTCCATCTTCCTCTACTTGCTTTACAAAACCCAAAGGCCTTTGTAATGACTAATTTTGTAGGTCAGTGTTACTAGGTTAATGGCTAGCCAGGTAGCCAGTGAAATACATCTCTGTAAAGTGTGTCAGTGAGGGTGTTTCTAGAGAGATCAATGTTCAATTCAGGAGACACAGTGAAGACCTCCCTCATCTGCTGATGGAGACCATTGTACATTGAGAATCTGAACAGAACACAGAAGCAGAGGGGAAAAAAGCTCCTCACATTCTGGAACATTAGCACTTACTATTCTCCAGCCTTGGGATTTGGACTTAACTCCACCACTGACAGAGCATGGGACTTCTCAATCTCTGTAATCACATGAGTCCATTCCTGTTAGATACATGAGTAGGAAGGAGGGAGAGTGGACAGTGGAAGGAGGGAAGGGAAAGAAAGGAGGAAGGGAGAGGGAGTAGGGAGGGAGAAAGATGGGGGAAGGAGGGAGACAGACAAACAGAAACACATAGAAAGGTCAACCCTTGAACAACACAAGTTTGAAGTGCATGGGTCCATATATAAAGTGACTTATTTAAATAAATATAAAAATCATATTGCCATCGCTTTGCTGTTTTTAACTAACTCACAAGTCATTATACATATAAATTAATGTGAATTTATCTTTCATGTTGTCTTTTCATTCTTGCTGTCTAGTGTTATTAACCTATAGAACATCGACAGTGTTTGGCATCACAGAAGCAATATTGATATTGATGCTCTTGACTGACTTATCTTGTAAATAGATGGCATATTAATTAAGGTATTGATAAATACAGGATGGTACTGTAAATGGACTTTCTCTTCTTTATGATTTTTACTAACCTTTATTAGAGCTGACTATATTATAAGAATATACTTTATGATGTTTGTAACATAAAAATGTATTCATTGATTTTATGTTATTGGTAAGATTTCTGGTCTATAGCTAGCTATCAGAAGTTAAGTATTTGGGGGAATCAAAAATTATATGTGGATTTTCAACATGGATCTGTATATAATGTATATGTATAGTATATTCTATACATGTGGATAAATAGATGAATGGTTCTATGCATGTGGGTGGATGGATGGATGGATGGATGGATGGATTGTTAATAGACAGACATGTAGATATAGACAGCTTCTGATCTTGCTGTTTCTTTGGAGAATACATCCTTAGAATCCAAAGGGTCTTCTTCAGTTCTCTAGAGCAGAACTCATGACAATTCCTTGATGGCATGCATAATACAGTCTCTGTTGTATGAGAAGCACATCAGATATCACCTGAATAATAACCTAATGACCTCACTGAGTTCCTTTTACCCACCTGCCTCACATGTGGCAGCCTGTGCCTCTTGAAGATCTGGGTACTATGACCTGGGAAAGCTCCACTCCTCAGACATAGGACATATACAGTGAAGACAAATGAGTTAATATGTTCCCAAAACCAGTCTATGTATTGATGATTTTTGTCTATTCTCTAGATAGCAAGCAACCGGAAGACAGGATACTTATCAGTTGCCTTTGATGTTATGAGTACTTGGAGCAGCATCTGATACATAAATGCTCAATAAATATTAATTGAATGAATGACTTGGAGCAAAGAATAACATTTTTTTTTCAGAACTTGGATAATAGTAATTCTGATCTACAGATTCTTACATTTCCCTGCAGGAGTCTTTCCTATGCTATTCTAATGGCCACTGTGCTTCATGCTTTAAAAAAAAATTGGGGGGGTTCTATTCCCAGCTGGGCAGGACCTGCCACCTGCTCCAGTCCTGGTCAGTCAAGAGCATGAGCAGCGATCAGATAGTCGTGCGGGGTGTCCACTTAGCTGAGCAACTCTCACACCTGGATCATTATCCTTCTGCAGAAGTACAGAGATCTTTATGGAATTGTCATCTCTTCTGATGATCACACCTCTGGAGATGATCTTCTAAGGCCAGGAAATTGATTGCCTACGTTGGAAAATCATTCTTGGGTTACCAGTGTTAAAGTCAACTGGTTCATAGATTCTTCATTCTCTCTCTATATATATATATGTTTGTGTGTGTACATATTCAATATGTGCATATATGTGTATGTATATATATATATTCAGACATGTTTATGTGTGTTTATATGCATATGCATATTATATTACACACACCCATATATATATATATATATATATATATATATATATATAACTCTATGAACCAATTGGCTTTGACACTGGTGACCCAGGAATGATTTTGCAATGTAGGCAATCAATTTCCTGGCATTAGAAGATCATTTACAGAGGTGCGATGGTCAGAAGAGATGGTACTTCCATAAAGATCTCTGTACTTCTGTATATACGTATATATATATGATAAAGTGCAATACTTTTTGTGTGTTAAGCCTACCAAAATGTGATCAAAGGAAAGTTCATCCTTGAAACAATTGTCAAGACTTTACAAGCTGCTGCCCTCAAGCCCCTCCCTGAGGTGTGAGCTGTGGAACTGACCTTCTATAAGCAAGAAGCAGAGGGTCATTGAGTAACCAGAGCCTAGATTGGCAGGTGTCTCCTCTCTTCAGTATGATGAGTCAAAGACTCCATTATGGAGGGACTCTAAGAGTGAAGGAAAAAACAGGTACTTTCTGCCTGGTAGCTGGCAGTGGAAGCAGGTACAGCCATTTCAGAGAGCAGACCAACTACAGATAGTGAATTCAACACAGGCTGTCACTGACCCAGGTGTTGTTTTGTAAGAATTTATTGAGAGAAACACTCTTGCTTGCAGATGTAGAGGGCACCTTCAAGACTGGGAAATACAGTAAGTTTTTAATGTCCAGAGCAGCAGTAAATGAAAAGAAAAAGATTCTTGCTCTATTCAAAGAGTAGAATATTACATAGTGGTGAAAATGGGCAAGCCAGAGGAAGAGTGAAAAAACAGAAGGTGGCATCTCATCGGCCTGCTTTTTGTAATTTAAAAAAAGTTCTATTAGAAGATACCTACGCCACTTAAGGACATCTTGTCTGGCACTTCTTGGGAAAGCTCTCAACACTGTCCAGTAGTCATGATACAAAGACTCTAGTATTTGCAAAACCCAGAAATTTTCTATCTGACCTTTTTTAGAAAAAGTATGTTGATTTCTTTAAACAGAATTGTACCTTTCACAAGTACTAGAGAGGGGAAGAAGTGTTGGAAGAAAAAAAAAAACAGGATTTTATGATGCCATATCTGTGAATCAAGCACAAAAATACCTGACTATATACATCAGGATGTGGGATAGCAGAAACAGACTGTGAAGTTGTTGACCTTGTTCATTTTTCTAATTGTCTACAGATAACAGGGTTGAGAGGACTGGAGGTTTGAAGAAGATAATGATTTATTTCTTCTCTTAGATATACTTGAAATAGATAGACTAAAATGGGGGATGGGTAGCATCCCCAAAGAATAGGAATTGGTAAGCTCCCATCCCTTGCTTGCTCTTAGGACTGTAAATGACCCCATCCACTCCATTAGAGAAATAAAGTTAAGAGTTTATTCTAGACAAACAATACTTGGGTTTCACATGAGATGATGCAAATATATAGTGAGACTGTATTTCTTATGTTTCCCTGCCTCACACACCACATCTCATTGAAGATGACACTGTCCAGTGCACACATGGCTATGGAACCCTTGAAATGTGACCAGGCTAAAATGACAGCATCAAGTTTCTATGTCAAATACATACTGACTTCTAAGATGTGGTACTAAAAAAAAAAATGAAAGAAAGAAAGAAAGCAACAGAGCTCATGAATAGCTTGTCATGTGATTGATTTGAAATGATAATACTTGGGGTATCAGTGTATTAGTGTCCCAATGTAGCTGTAACAAATGACTGCAAGGTGACTGCGAGCTGGATGACTGAAAACAACACAAATTTATTATCTTACAGTCCAGCAGGTTACAAGTCCAGCTCAGGTCTCACTGGGCTAAGAGAAAGGTTGGGGAGGGTTGTGTTCCCTCTGCAGGCTTGGGACAATCTTACTCAATACCTAAAGGTCTTCTGTGTGCCTTGGTTCCATCATCAACCCAGCAGAAGCTAGTCAAGTTCTTCTCAAATGCCAAAACTTTGACCTTCTCTTGTGCCTCCCTTTTCACACAAAGACCCCGGCTATTACACAGGCCCCATCCGAACCCCATCACCACCATTAGCTCCCTAGCTTCAGGTCATCTGGGTAGCCAATTGAACTCCACTGCAGCCTCAGATCTCCTTAGCCATGTAACTGAACACATTTACAGGTGAAGGTGAAAGGCTCCTCTTATGATAAGTCTATCAAACTAGGCAAAAATAAAACACATTAAAATTAATTTCACCTGGTCCTCTCTGCTTTTCAAATGTGGTTGCAAGCAAATGAAAAGCTAGCCAGGAGGCTCACATTCCGTCTCTATTAGTTCATGCTCCCCAAAGATCACCACGCTGGGCCTTGCCAACAATAAAGCTCACCCATGGCGAGCAACGTTAATGGAGCAAAAATGCTGTGCTCCAAGTTGCTCTTGGAGTCAGCAGAAACACCTCAGCCCATGGAGTAAACAATGCCAGCAACGGCTCATGATTACTGAGAGTTGACTGTGCGATGGGCCTTGCCCTTAGAAATAACACATCCCATCATTATAATCATCCTAAGGCAGATGCTACTGTCCTCCTTACCAGTCAGGCACAGAGAGGTCAAGTAATTTGCCCAAAGTCACAGAGACAGCAAGGAGGTACAAGGGCCAGATTGTGGGCTCCAGAGACGCTCCTCCAAGGGCTGCACTGCACGTGCCAGACATCAGTTTGCATTTGAAGAAGAGAGCAGAGTGCTGGTTCTGGGCATGGCTGGCAGAGGTTGGCACTCCAGGGCCCACATACGTGCCTGATGTCCTCACCACTGAGTATATTTTCCCAGGATGCTCAGTCTAGCCCTCATGTGCTCTCTGAGGACTAATTGTGACTCACTTTTCAGGCTCTACATGGGGCTGATTTTCAGACCAGTGGCTGTAAGGTAAAGCTTCAGTTTCTAGGTCTTGAATGGAAGGTTAACATGATTACACATGAGCATAATCATACATATAGTAGACATGTATGCTCATGTATATACTGCTCAGGGTGTACTTAATAGAGTTGTACATATTCAAATGCAGATCTATTAAATATCCTTTTCCTAAGGATATTTCTACATCTCAAAGTTGTATGTAGTTCCAACATCAGTGTCATTTTATTTTACATTTATTGTGTCCCTAAGTGTGCAGGCATGTATACATGTGTATAGACACATGCAAATATGCATGCTACATGAACACATACAATGCAAGTACAGATGCACAAGTCTGGCAGAGAATTGCCCCTGTTCTCACAAATCACCACACAGGTGTGAACACGGGTTTGAATTCTAGGCATGCATATATGTGCATAAATACATCCATTCCACCGGGAACATTTTTCCAGTATTTTGGTGATCCTTGATATTGATAGGGCATTCTCTAGTCTATTCAACCCCAAACCACTCAGACACTAATGAACATGCACACTTAAATTATATTGCAAGTGAATACTGCAACATTAATCAATAATCAAATCCACAAAAACTGATCTGAGAACAGGAAGTGCTAGACCTTCCCTAAATATTTCCTCAGCCCTCGGGGCCTAGCAGAGTGCTTGACTATAGTAGACACTCCACTAATATTTGCTGACTAAAGAAAGGAATGAGAGAATGAGACATGAACAAACTCAGACAGCCTAAGCCTGAGTCAGAATGTCCCACCCATCTAAACTCTCCCACTCCCTTGTTAGCTGAGCCCCCTAGAAGTCAGATCTGCCTGCCTCTCTGGCCTCCATCTCTGGAGTTAGACTCTCAAGACGCCGCTGCACGTGGCATTTCAGGGTAGGGTGCAGGTCCCCCATTGCAGCGGCTGTAGAGTTTTGCCCTCCCTGCAATCGGACACCAAATAGTTAACTCCCCACCCATCGCCTTTGATTTATGAAGTGGACGACTGGGCCAGGAAGCACAGCAGAGACAGCCCTTCTCACTTGCAGGGGGAGGCCCCAGAGAGCAGTAATTCTGTTACACAAAGGCGAGCAGCTTGGGGAGCCCACCCTGCTGGTCCAGCCCGATGACCAGGCCAGGGCCAGCATCCGCTCCTGCCCTGTGCGGGGACAGAGGTGGCTTGGTCACCTGGCCCCTGCCATCCACCCAGCCCGGGGACCCTGGGGACCCACCCTTTGCCCGGGGAACCAAAGTGTAGCTCTGCCCCAGTCAGTGCTTAGCGCTGCCTTTCAGCATCTGCCGATCCATCAACATTCAGCTACCGCTGTGAACCCATCAGCTCTGTGGCAAGGAAAAAGGAACCCCTCGCCACAGCGATTATTTATCCTGGCCTGAACTTCAGGCGACCTTTGCAGTTCCACAGAAGTTGCAGTTGGGAGCACCTTGGTGTGTAGGGCCCTTTTTTCTTTTTCCACCCCCTTCTCCTTTGAACAAACAATTCTTTTTCCTGCTAGCTGACCCTCTTTGGGAAAATGTTCTTTTGCAAAAAGAGCTCTGGGTGGTCGCCAGGGCAGATCCGAGAGCAAGGTTGGCCTGGCAAGGGAGCAGAATTTATGTGAAAAGAAGTCACACACACACACACACACAAAAGATGGAAACAAATTCACGACCCCCTTCCCCACCCTCCCACCCTCCTCCACCCACCCCGCCCCCCGACCCCTCGGGATGGGATGCTGCAGGGGGGACCCAAGCAACTCACCCACCGGCCAGCTCAGCCCCCGGAGGGAAACAAGGGCTGCTCGCACCAAACGTTCCGCATGACCTGGGGGACCCAATAATGTAACGTCCGCGGGTGTGGGCTTATGTGTATTTCCTGGACTTGCAGGAAAATCCGGGCTGTAATGAGGGTTAGGCAGGGTGGAACTCCCTGTGTAAATTTAAAGTGACCTAAGGGACATAATTACATAAATCTCATCACGAGACAATATACTTTTTATTTGTTTGAATTTTATTTGTATTGGTAAAACTGACCTGAAACTGACACAAGTTTATTAGAAAAAGGACTCTGTAAAAGCGAGTGGGCTGGTCTTCTTATTTAAGATGGATGTGCCAACTTCTAGTATGATTAGAGAAATGGATAACTCACTAACATCTGTGCAAACCACAATAAAAAGGGATTTAGTGTTACCCCAAGGAAGGCAGGAGAGGCTGTCTGTCCATTAAACGCTTTATTACAGTGCCAGCAGCTTTTTTCTAATTCAGTTATTCCTGCACAGCGCTCAGCACTCTGACTGCCTGTCATCCCACCAGACAGTGCTCGGGGCTGGGAGGTTCTGTGCAAGGTAGGTGACAATCAAATGAGCCACTGAGAAGAGAGGGGCGCCTGACCCTCGTGAAGGATTAACTACAGAAAGTGAGTGTGATCATGTCACACCATTACTTAGAATTTTCACAGTCAATTTCTGAAAATATGAGATAAGTTCTTAAAGAGACCGTTTTCGCGGGAGCGCAGCAGACCCGGTGGGGTAGTGTTACTTGCTGCGTGGCGGGGAGCCTGGAGAGAGGGCGCCTGTGGGGGAGGGCAGGGTATGGCCGGCATCGTGCCCACCTGGGCAGGGCATGTCGGAACCAGGCCCTGGGGCCAGTCACTGCCAGGAGCAATGCATGGGGGGAAGATGGAGAGGAATCTTCTGGCACCTGCCTGCCCCTTTTCCCTCCTCCCAGCCCAAGCCCAGCCTCCCCTGGGAACAACCAGGGATGGGTCTGACCCTGTGAAGAGCCCACCAAGGTGGGAGTCAGGTGGTGGTGGGGGGTGTAGGGGCAGCAGGAAGTCCTCCAGATCAGCTGCCCGAAATGCTTGAGCTGGCTTGGTGCCTGGAAAAAAATGCCTCTCCTCACCCCTTGCAACCTTCATATCATATGATCCTTCCACTGTCATCGTGGTCCTCCCACTGCCATCGTGATCCTCCTGCCAGGGCTCTGCGCCTGATGTGCCAGGGGATCGTGCCCCTCAGGAACTCTCAGCCTGGCAGCTGCAGACTTTAAAAGATCACATATGCCCAACACAAATAGATTTGAAGTACGTTCAATGGCAGAGAAAGATGGCGCTTCAAAGGAAGCGTGACCCATCTCATGGTCGGAGATGAGTCTATTCCTAATTTATAGTAGGGAGACCCAAGGTGTGGGAGAAGCTCCTCTTAGGCACACAATGAGGTGCCAGGAGGGTGCTGAACCAGAACCTCCTCTTCTGACATGCCGCCGTGGATGTCTACCGCTGGGGGCTCCACGTGGTAGGTCCTTTTGCCGAGCAGGACTGTAACTGCACTTTGTCCCTCGGAATCTGTATATTTAAATGAGAAGAGTAAACCACAGACCTCTAAGCTCGGTTCTGCTAAAGTAATTTAACATCTGCTGCCACCTGAATCTAATTGAAACAATTCATTATCAAATTTACTGATCTGCTTAATGATTTTGTATTTCTCTTTCAAAATCACCTTCCGCCTTAGCCAGCCTAGGTAAATTATTCTTCCCTTCAAATCTGAGAGCTTGACGGGACCGGCAAGAATGTCTCACTCAAGCACTCTCAAGCTAAAGACGGGCGAATGGAGGTTCTGCAGGGCTGGGGACTTCAAGGTCACCCAGTGGGCCAGCAGCAAGTATCGGGTTCACCCCCTTTAGTCTGCACAGCTGTTTTCCAACTCGCTTCTAAGGGATAGAAAGAGGAGTCACACGGGGAGTGATGAGAACTGGGAACTGTGGAAGGAAAACAAAAAGGAGAAGAAAGGAGTTGAAGAGAAAGAAAATAGCCCAACTCTCCAGGGCTGTGCATTGTGGATACTTGCTCTGTGACTGTCTGTTAGGGAAATACTTCGTTGTCACTGAGCGGAGGCATTAAAGGCACCTTGGAAATTTGGACCCTTTTACTAGACTCAGGGCTTAAATAGCAACTGAATTTATGACACTTCTCGAGGCTGATGGCATTTTTGCTCTAAGGTAAGGTCATCTCAGTGTATCCCCCACCCCCCAGCCCTTCCCTGCAATGCCATGAACCCAAAGGGAGAGGCAGGTCCCCTTTACTTTCAAGTAACTGATTTTTCAACTGCTAAAATGTAAGCCACGTAGGTATGGAAGCACATTTGCGTTCACGGTGTGTTTCTCAAAGAAAGATCCTTTATATCCAAGTGTAAAAAAAGAGGAGGAAGAAAAGGGGGGACCCACACATAACATGTGAATAATTGGATCAGAGATAGATGCCACCTTTTCTCGGTGCCGAAACAGCGAGGGGAAAAAGTACTCGCGCATAATTGACATAATTGATCTAGTATTTTTTTCCCTTTTTGCTGCAGTAATTTTTATGCATGCCATTGTTGCTGTTATTATCCAGGATGTGATCTTGTGTGGTTGATAATACAGCCTAGATATGAATACGGGTACGCAGCAGCCAATCACAAATCTATAGTGTCTATTTCTGCATCACCAGGTGCTCTCTCATGGGAAATATCCTCTTTTTTGGCAGGCGCGCAGAGCGCTGCATTATCTGTCATTTTCATTAGATTCAAACTACAGCTGAGCCAAAAAGACTTAGTTCTAGCATATGTGCTTGAAATGGCCAAGTTGCGTTGTCCAAATTCACCCTTGCAGGATGGCATCACAAACAACTGGAGCAAACGCTGCAAAGCCGAGTGAGCAAAGCGCTTGAATTCCACTTGGGAAACTGCAAACACCTGAAGCAATGAATTTTGGGCCCTAGCATCCTGATCCCCTCAATGGAGAGAAAAGGCACTCTTCCATCAGCCAACTGAGAGTCTTAGAGGGGCGTGGAGGCAGCCTCCATCTAACAAAGTAAATCCCATCTCTTGCATTTGCCTCTACGCCTCTCAGTATCCTCAGACTTTTGGGATGGTGCAGATTCTCTCCCCCGACCTTGTGCTAAGTCACCCAAGCAAAGTCCTGTAAGGTTTTGCCCCTGTCAGATGTGTCATTGAAGCGTCTGGGTGGCAGGGTGATGGCAGACCCAATAGGGGGCAATGCCCACAGGTATCTTGAGAGATGAAATACTCCAACTGCAGTGAAGTCAGTTCTCCGTCCAAGTCGTCACCTATTTTATAAATTCACTCCTATATTTGAACATATCCTATAACTAAGCCTGATTTAAAATGCTAAAAAGGAGAGGGCCATCAAGGTAGGGAGGGCAGTCACTCTAACTGGGGAACTTGGCATTATTTTAAACAGATGGTGGAAAAAAGAAAACAAGACAGATTCGTTATTCAAGCAGAGAACTGACTCTTCAAAACCAAAGGTTCATGGAAATGCACAGCGGAGTAGCTGCTATAATATGCAGTTCATAATAATATTTAACATGGAATTGTATGTGATCTAGCACTTCCTTGATTTTGCCTCAGGGAATTGAAAGGAGCATCTGGAAAGATATCTGTGTCTGTACACCACATTGATTAGCAGCATTGTGCATAGCAGCCAAGTGTCACAGCAACCCAAGTGTCCAAGGATGGATGAATGGATAAACAAATTATAGTACCTACACCCAATGAACTATTATACAGCCCTGTACAAGAAGGGGATTGTGACACCTGTCACCATGCAGTTGAACCTTAAAAGCTTCATGCTAGATGAATAAGCCCAGCATACATGGACAAATAGAGTATACTCTCCCTTCTGTGAGATACTAGAGTAACTAACTTCATAAAGACAGAAGGTAGACAGGTAAGAGAATGGAGGGGTGTTCATGAGCAGAAGTTGGCATTATTTTAAACAGATGGTGGAAAAAAGAAAAAAAGTTCCAGAAGTTCAGATTTTCATTTTGAAGATGAAAGAGTTATACATAAGAAGGACACTGATGGGCGGGCACGGTGGCTTGTGCCTTCAAGCTTCAGCCTATGAAATGGCCGGGGCCAGGGATTGCAGTTCGAGTCCCGCCTGGGGCTCATAGTGAGACCTAGTTCCAAAAAAATAGCTGGGCGTGGTGGTGCGCACCTGTAATCCCAGCTACCTGGGAAGCTGAGGCTGGGGACTGCTTGAGTCTGTGGTACCCTAGGCAACATGAGCCTGCGGTTCTGTGGGCAAAAACAGTGAGACCTAGTCTCAAAAAAAAAAAAAAAAGAAGGACACTGATGACTGCATACCAATACACATATTTATTAACATCACTGAGACACTTAAGAATAGTTAAAATGATAAGGTTCATATTATCTGCATTTTAACACAATTTGAAAAAAGAAAGATGATAGGCATCCGCTTCCTCAAATCCTCTTGTCTATCCAGTTGACTTCCAGCCCAGAGATGGAAGCTAGTGTCACTAAATATTTGGATCATGTCACCTCTTGGTTTGGAGCAAGGTTTGAGCAGCGGATCAGCGGGAAAGTTGGAAGTTCTTTGAAGGGAAGACTGTCAGACTCTCCTTCCCTTAAGGAAGATGAAGTTTGAATGTTTGTCCTAATTGCACTGATGAGGATATTTTTCACGAACATCTTTAAGAGCACCAACAAAAATTTCCTTCTCTGGACACTTCATCAAGCTATCACTTGGATTCCACCCCCTCCTAAAGTGTGACTGGCTATGATGTGCTCTTCCACGTGGGCATCGAGGAATCCTTTAAGAAGGCCATGTGTAAAATTCCCAAGATAGCAAATCCATCCCAAATGTGTCTCTGAGGGTGCACGGTGCCAGGAATTGTTAGATTTTTATGCCAGGGAGGTGACTTCATACGCACAAGGATGGAGGAGTTCTGCAGAGGGAAAGTAGCTGCTGCAAACTTTGTCTTGAACCATGTAGGTGCTGGTGTCTGGTCCGTGGGATGTGGGATTTTCATCTGCTCTGCTAGTGCAGGCTGCTTGAGTGGCCAGTGAGGGGAAAGGAGCGTGAGTGACCTGGAAGCCAGGGATATTTGGATCCAGGAGCTGCAAGGATTGGAAGAATGTTGTTGTGCAGACTTCGTGAGCACTGTTGTCTTCGTGAGCTTGTGTGACATCACAAAAGACCATAGATTGGGTGACTTAAATAACTGACATTTCTTTGTCACAGTTCTTGGGATTGAATATCTGAGATGAAGATGCGAACAGTGTCGAGTTCTGCTGAAGATGCTCTTCCTGATTTACAGATACTACTCTCTGTTTGTGTCCTCATGTGGCAGAGAGAGGGGGGGGAGGGAGGAAGGGAGGGAGGACTGGAGGGAGGGTGGGTGGGAGGGAGGGAGAAGAAGGAGGAAAAGGAAAGAAGAGAGGGGTTGTTCACTTGTCTCTTCCTCTCCAGACCAGGGCACTAATCCCGTCATGGGGCTCCACCCTCATCACCTCATCTAACCTTAGTTATCGTCTGAAAGCTCCATTCTCAAATACATGACACTGGAGAATGAACACTTCAACATGTGCATTGTGGGGCATGCAGGGGAAGGGAGTGCAGGGGAGGGGGACACTCAAGCATTCACTCCATAGTAAATGTGAGTTTTATGGTCACTGGCCCATTCTCAGAGTGGCAGCCTTTACCCCATCCTCAGTATGGTCCGGGTTCCTCCTGCCCCACTTGCAACATGCAGTATCCTGGACCCCCTCTCTCCCTCACCCCTTCTAGCCCAGGGGTACAGAGTTCAGCTTATGATTAGGAAATTAAAAGTTACCTGCAAAAGAACTGATTTAATTTGAAGAGATGTTTCCTTACAGAAGCCCTGTTATCTATTAATTGTAACCATGTTTTGAAACAACAACTATTTTTTTATTAAAAGAATTTTTTCTCTTGTATTTTTCTGCAATTATCACCGTATTACTGGAAACGAGGTAAGGCAATCTGAAAACAGTTGAGCGAGAATATACAAACAAACTTTCAAACTGTCTTTCAGCGGCAAGTGAGGCTAAAGTTATTGAATATGCAAATTGCCTTATTAAAAGAAGAATGATGTCTTTTTCAGCAATCAGTTTAATTACAGAGGAACCCTTCAATAGAGAAATCAACTTGTTTCTCAGAATAAAAATTCTTTAGAAAGGGAATTAGGTATAACAGATCAAAATGAGAAAATGTACACTTGGTGGGGAAAAGTGCTTATATAAATGCACTAGTAGCTGTTAAGGGATGCAGAAAGGACCCACATTCCGGCCCCCTGCCTTGTCCCCAGACCTCATCTAAGGCCATATACATGCCCTTAGAAGGAAGGTGAAGACTGGGCAGTGAAATACTGAAACAGCGGGATGAGGATGCTGGTTTCTGGAAGACCTTCTCTCAAAACTCTGTCCATTCTGCTCCAGTCTTTTTCCTTCTCTCCCCTGGAGACAACCAAGCTTTGCCCTGAGTCCTATTTCCCCAGCATCTCCATCATTCCAGGCAGCGGTGACCTGTCTTCATGAAGTGGGGAGGGGAGGAATGGGAGGGTGGGAAGGAGTCTTAATGGACTTAATGTAGGTTCTTCTGCAGACTCGATTATGGCAACTGTCAAAGACTTCAGGGCCAACAGGTCCAGAGGTACCCCCAACGTCCCCTGGACCTAGATGCTCCAGGATCATGGCACCCCAGAAGGGGGCACACTGGGATCTAGGGTATCTTGGGTTGGATCTCAGCTACCACTTAGTGACCGCAGGGAAGTACTTATCCACCTCCTGACTCGGGTTCCTCATCTCTAAAGTGGGGGAAAGAACACTGTCTCCTTCATAGATGGCTTTGAAATGCAAAGAGAAAGCCAGGCAACAACTTAACCTGATACCCAGCCCGGAGCAAGCATTCGATTGGTCGTCACTGGTGGTGGCAACGGGAGAAGCGATAGTCAACTCTCCAGCTATGTGCCGAGACTGTCTTACCTTCATGTTCACACGAGTCTGAAATGCAAAACATGAAATTCACACATACTCAAGAAATGCACAGGCAAACGTTCCTTCGGTGAACCTCGAATTCTTGGGCACCTACCATATGCCACCAGTGAACAAAACTGAAAAAAAAAAAAAAAAAAAAACCTCTGTCCTTTTCCATTCTAGTAGAAAGACAAAAACACTAAATTAAAAAAAGTCTAATAAACATCTAAATTATATAGCATTTCAGGAGACTCTCCAGGAACAAAGGGATAGAACAAAGCAGGTGGCTACAGAGAACTGGAATGATGAGGGAACTGGAAAGATGAGGGAAGTGTCTAAGGAACAATTACACTCGTTAATCTGACAGGTTAGATGTGGGTCTGACAGAGAAGAAAAATGATCCCAAGATCTCATTTAACTAATGCCAACTAGTTTGTAAATGAGAAATGCAATGACTACCTTGTTTGTGAAAACACAAGAAAACTTGTTCTAAATTTAGTCTAAATCTATGACCTGACCCATAGAAATCAATGCAGTACAACTCAATGGAGCATTTTTAAAATGGGGTTAAATTAAGAACATACCATGTACATCCCAACTGAGAACCATTCTCCCATGAAGAAGTTCCAGGCATCAAATGATGCTTGGAAAGTGATCATAAATATCTTACTTCTGCCTGTGTCTTCAACACCCCAAAGCTGTGCCTGCCCCAGAGCTTTGTACATAATAATCCCTGTTTTCAAGTCTTTCTCCCAGACCTCTGAACAGCTGCACTTTCTCCTCATTAACTCAGACATCCTTTCAACTTCAGTCACTCCCTATCACAGCATCTATTGTATGAGCCGGGGTTCTCTAGAGAAGTAAAGTCAACAGGATGCATCTCTAGAAAGAAAAAGGGTAATCGTGAGGCATTGGTTCATGCTCTTATAGTGACAGAAGTCCCCTGATCATCAGCTGTCAAGATGGGGAACCAGGAGAGCTAATTGTATAAATTCTAATATTATAAATTCCAGTTTTGGAGCCACCAGTCTTGACAGTCAAGAAGAGCAGATGTTACTCTGTTACTCTAAAGACAAGAAAAACACCAATGACCTAGTCAGGCAGGAGTTGCTACCTCTGACTTATGAAAGATCAGCCTTGTTTGAGTCAAACCTTCAAGTGATTTGATGCGGCCCACCCATATGAAGGAGGACAATCTGCTTTGTCGTTTCCTGATTCAAGTGTTCATCCCAGTCCAAACACCCTCACAGACACACCCAGAGTGATTTTTAACCAAATGTCTGGGTGCCCCGGACCCTGTTAAGTGGACCCATAAAGTCAACTCTTCTATTTGTTTGGTCCTCATCATGCTTATCATTCTATGGAGGATAGCTCATCCATGTGTTCATACCCTCATGAGACTATAATCTCCACCAGCTGTTTGTTGAAGACATGAACCCATGAATAAATGAAAGGAAGACAATTCCATGTCTGATTTGAGCTTTAGGAATGAAAGGCATGGTATTTTCCCGAGACCAGGTGTTGCTGGTGCAGAGAGGAGACAGAGGGAGCTTGATGAGAAGCAGAAGGCAACTTGTGAAGGCAGGATGGGATGGGGCGAGGGCAGAGGAGGAAGTAAATGGGATGAGATCAAGCCCTTGGGGAAGAAACAGAAGCCCACCTCTGACAGCCTGCTCCCCCTCTTGTCTTCCAGCTTTTATTTTCAATCTGAAGTGAAGTATCTCCTGTCGTCCTGTCCAACATGGCAACTCAAAGCCCAGAGCAGGCCGCTCCCGGGTGGGAGAGCGAGTGGAAATGGGAGAACTGTGCCTAGGAGAACGAGGCACAGCATGAGTGGAAATGGGTATGGTGACCTCACCCCAGTCCCTAGGGACAACCTGTAGGACAAGGAGCCAGCAGAGGAGTGGGGCTCATCACACTGGCAGATCCCCCACCCCTCCGCCCAGGTTCAGAGTGAGCCAAACATGGCTGCTTCCCTGAGGCACATGTTGCCCGTCTTAGTTGCATAAACGTTATCAAAATTGTGAAGAAAAGTGCATTTTTCTAAAATCACTTCTCCCAGGTTCCGGTGGGATTTCTTCAAAATTAAATGTTAGGTTGGACGAGGGGTTTTAGCCATTTGGTCATCTTCCTCAGGGTCGCTCCTGTGGAGAGGGTCTGGGGGGCTGAGTGGTGTCTGCAGGACTGAAGCTAGGCAGAAGCAGGGATGTCTGGTGTATGAGGCAGACCCCCTCTGAGGGGTCATTGGGAAGGGGAACGGAGATACCCACTCACGCGCTGGGTGTGCGGGGAAGGGCAGGAGTGCTAGAGACACTGGGTTCTGGATGCTCGTCCTGCACCTCCTTGTGCTTGCTGTTCTCGGGCAACTGTAGAGCCAGGAGCAGCGGGGCAGTGAAGGCCTTCCTCCCTCCTCTGCCCTGAGGGCGTCAGGCCTGGCCTCAGTCTGCTTTGAGCCTGACTCTGTGCCCAGGCCATGGGGAGCTTCCCCCGAGATGCTATCATCGCAGGAAGAACATGTACAAGGCCAGGAGCCCAACTCAAAGTCCAGAAGGAAAATAACCCAATGACTAAAGTGTGTGGGTGCAAGCCAGGACCAGTTGTGTGAGAGCTGCAGGAGGAGGAGGCCTCCCAGACTTAAGGGGAGTCAGTCTTCACTGAAAGGCAAGTGACAGGCAGACCCTGAGGCAAGGCCTGGTGATCAGCGCAACCAACTCCAAAGAACAGCTGGGAGGGAGGCCCGGCTGGACCTTCAACCACAAGGCTCTGGCTAAAGAGGGAAGGGAGAGGGGAGAACAAGAGAGGGGAGAACGAGATACTCTAGGAGCTGGAGACCAAGTCTTCTATCCTTTAAATATGTTTTTGGGGTGCAGAGTTGAAAGAGAACACACACAGGTCAGTAAGAAAGTATGAGAGGAATGAGGCTTGCAAGAAGCACGTGGAGCAGAGGGAGGCTCGAAGCAGTCCCACTGGCTTCTCGGCTTTGGACTTGCAGCAGGCACTTGGGGAACTTGCAGGAGATGTGTGGCATGAAGACACGTAGACACACTTGGAAGAGATGTGGGTGAGAGACACGTGGGAGGCTGTCAATGGCAGACTTTATCTTAGTTTATACTTGAGTTTTGCTCCTTTCAACCGAGATTCGCTTGGCCCCTCCTGCCCTTCCTGTGTCCTTGCCAGAAGGTGCCTCAGACTTATGGCAAGTCTTCGGGCCTCTGTAGCTCTGCTTTCAGCCACGCTGTTTGCTGGGTGTTTACCCACAAGGGAATGGGGGGCCTTTGAGATTTCATTAGAAAACTACGAGACCCTTTCCCTTCTCTCTCTCTCTGCACAATCATCTTATTAAAGATTTTCCAGACTACACTCTGTCTTTCTGTGGCAAATGACAGGCCCCTTCAGAGCATACAAGTCTGGGGGTCTCAGGGCACCCCTCATTCATCACACTAACGAAAACAGTTCAAAAGGAAAATGGAAAATGATGCAAAGAGACACTTTATAGACGTGGATCTCTAAACGGCAGAGACTTTATGCAAAACTGTTCATCTCACTAATCATCAGGGAAATGCAAAGAGGAACCAGGAGACACCACCTGGCAGGAAATAGCCGACATGGAGCGGTCAGGCAGTCCCAGGATTCAATGGAAACCCAAGCCTGTGTGGCTCTCCTGTGGCCGGGATAGGCATGACCCCTTGGGAACACTATTGGTGATGCCCTGGGCTACATGTCCCACACTGAGCAGTGCCAGCCTCCCCCCGCAGGAGGGTGTGCAGGAGTGTGTGTGTGTGTGTGTGTGTGTGTGTGTGTGTCCGCAGCACAGTGAACAACTGCCCCACTAGGGGATGGGCGTGAAGTCACCCCGGAGGCTGGGTCATGCTCAGATTCTATTTGCATGTGTCTAAAGGTGATTTGGGCTTGGAAGGCATGGCAGGGCCAAGTCCTGCAGGCTCCCCTGAGTGGGACAGCCAAGCGAAGACGGCGACGACTGCAGCGCTGCACTGTGGCTTTTAAACACACGTCCGACCATGACACTCCTGTGAGTGGCTCCGTGGTACATCCTGGTTGCACTTAAAATGCGACGCAGACCTCTTCCGATGACCTCCAAACCACACGCCCAGCCCCCTCCTGCCCTGCCTCATCAAGTCACTGCCTCCTCTGCACCTTCCCTGGCTGAACCTCACAGTCCCAAGATCTTTACTCAGGTCATCTTCTGAGAAAGCTGCCCTGGCCCTGGCCGTCCTTGGGGCAACTGCACAGACAGTGGCCAGCACTGCAGATGGCCCGTGTGATGGGGCCCCTGCACAAGACAGCAGGCCCACCTGGCCAGGGCACTCACCTAGCGCCATCTTCCTCACAGGGGTTGTGCAGTGGTTCAAGGAGTCTGAAAAGCCCAGGCCCTTGTCTGCCCTCTCACCAGCACGAGCTCTTCGGAGCAGACACTTGTCCCATGGGTCCCAGAAGCGCGGCCCCCAACCCAAGGGAGGAGAGGTGTTTGCTTTCTTGCTGGTGGACTGAATGAAGAGCAGTGAAGCCCTTGGCACCTCACTGGCACTTGCTTCACAGGCTGCTAGCAGGGTACAGGGCACCCCTTTTTCCCAGGTAATGGAGACTGTAAGAGGACAGAGACCAAGTTCACAAGTAAGAGTGATGACTAAAATCCAATGTCAAGTTTGCTGCCCAGCCAGACCCTGCTGAGAACCACAGGTCCCTCAAAGTCCCCACTGGTGGGCGGACTAGGGGAAGGGCTTCCTGGCAGTGTAGCAAGAGGGCCGCAGGGATGCCTGGGCACAGCATGGCCAGGTGTGTGCCGAGCCCATGGGCGCCCGCCAGGAGCCTGTCTCCTCCCCTTCCTCCCACCTGAGAATGGCGCTGGCAGCTGTCACAGCCAACTAACCTCAGCGACGGCTGGCTTCATCAATGGAGACAGCTCTCCAGCAACCCGAATCCAGCTTCAAACCACCTTGGCAGCGCCCGGCCAGGCTGACCAGATCAAATTTGAAGTTTCAGCGCCTGACAGGCACCGGCTGACTCAATTATGGAGCTGTTAGGCCGGAGTTCTGGGCGTCTCCACGTGGAAGGGAAGACCACCTCCCTCACGGCCCTACTTCACTTCCAGCAGGCCACATGGCGCCCCCTGGGCTGTGGTTCCCTGGACATGGCATGTGGGCCCCACAAAGTGTGTTTGTGGGATCCTCTACCCAGAGCCTCCTTACCCACTCTCATCTGGAAACCCCCAGGCCAGAGAACACCAGGCAAGGAAATCCCTACCTTCTCTCCCTAGATCACTGCTTGGCCTCTTTGCTGCTCTATAACCAAGGCCTTCTTGGCCCCAATGGACTTCTGTCCCATGGTCCCAACTCACCTAGAGTCCAGGCGCCCCCACACCTTCATTCCCTACTGTGGCCCAATCAGCACCCCAATAACAGGTAGTCCACACCAGAGAAGACTTTGCCCTTCCCGCATGTGGAGATGACCAGTTTCATCTAAACCAGGAAGGATAACGGGCCTTGCCCACCATCAGCCCCCAAAGCGCCTTTGTATCCGAGGATGTGCTGAGCCAGCAAGGCGGACAGGCCAGGAAGACAGCACACATGCAGGAGCCATCCTGCCCTCCAGTGCCATGGCCTCCTACGGGATGTGAGAATCCATTCCCCAGGGACATCTGCTCCCCAGCATGCAGCTGGGGAAAAGCTCCTGTCATCAGGAAAAGCTCAAGAGAAAGAGACCACACGCTGATACATGGAGGGGACACAGGGCCAGTCAGCCCAACAGTCCCCTGAGGGCCCAGCCCAGTTTGTCCAGTCAGCTCCCTTCAGGCCCTGCCTGACATCCCTCATCTACAAGCCAGGACCAGGCAGGCAGATCACAAAGAAAATGGCCACAGAGTGTGGAAGGCCACTGGTACTGTCCTCCTGGGGCTACATGACCAATGACCACAGCTGAAGCCTCAAACAAGAGAATCATGTTCCCGCCCACTTCTGGAGGAGCCCAGGGTGATAGGCGTGCTTCTTGGGGCCTCAGTGGAAACACCCAGCCCTTGCCTCGTCCAGTTCTGGCCACGTCCAGTTCAAACTCACCGGAGTGAGTTTGCCTCACTCCAGTCCCAGCCCTGGATTTACCTGGACCTTGCTCCTGCGTTTCTGCAGGTCTAATCTCCTCTGCTAGGAAGAGGCTGGATGGAATCGAGGGTCCACCTGAAAAATCCAGGATAAGTTCCTCAGTTCAAGATTCCTAGTGATCAGTTTTTGCCACTCTTTGCTTTCTGTGGTAATATTCACTCTGCCTTATGTGCTCATAGTCACTCTGTCTTCTGCAGTCATAGTCACAGGTTCCAGGGGTAAAGAAGGGAATATCAGGGCTGGGGGATATTGTTTCTCCCTGCCTCAGCTACCAGGTCTTGAGGTCTCGGCAGGAGTTTTTTCATTTGAAGCTCACGCCAACCACAGGGTCAGAGGTATCATTGCCCCAGTTTACACACCAGGCAGGAGTAGGGGTGGGGGCAGAGCTCTGAGTGACACCTGGTATTCAGGCAATAACAACAGAGGGGCTCCCATGGAGGAGCTCCCGGCCCCCACACCCAGCCACTCCTGCAATTGTGGCCAGGCCCTGGTGGCCAGGCCCTGGTGACCAGAGAGTAGATACTCAGCCTCCAAGCCCTGGGTTAGAGCCTGTTCCTGCACCAACCTCTTTGCAACGTCAGCTTCACCGCAGGGTTGTCCTGAGAATACAGGAAATGTGACACTTGGAGTAAACATCTCATCAGTGGACAATGTGACTGCTCTTTCTGTTCAGTGGGACAGTGTTTCTGAGCACCTCCATGCACTCAGCACTGGGGCATGGCAGCAATTGTCATGGAGAACTGCCAGCAGCACCAGCAGTAGTGGCAATATACTGGGGCCAATGCCAGTCGCTTTTCCTCTGTCTCCTCCTTCTGGACTGCAAACCACCTAAACATCTAGAACATTCCAGGTGGAATGCCTGGTGAAGAAGGTGCCCCAGGCCCTGCTCCTCTCTGCTGAAGTCACAGGGTGGCAGTGTGGAAGGAAATGTGATCCAGGTGAGAGGGGTTGCCAGAGCGTTGTCACCCAGAGCTTGGAGGAAGGCGATGTAAGTATTGTCCCCGTGAGAGGGGATGCTTGAATGCATCCCAGAGGCTTCAGCCATCTCGTGCTTGGGCTACAAGTGCCAGAAACTGATGAGCTGTTCACCTTGGGTCTAGGGACAACAGGGTCACCAGGATCAGGAAGCAGCGACTGGCAGCTCAGAGGGAGACCCTGCTGGAGGAGACCTGATCCTAACCTTGACCTTGACCTGGTGATTTTGCTCAGGGTCCTACGGGTTGAGTCCTTAGGGTCCCATGGTCAGAGTCCTGCAGGAAATCTGGGCTGACATCAGGGTGCTAAGGGGAAGTCTCACGGCAGAACCATTCACCATGGATTGAGAAGGACTTAGAAGCACCTTCACCGGATAAGGAAGCTCTGTAAGACTGGTAGACATCAGTCAGCCCAAAACCTGAAGGCCATAGAAGGAACTGCGGATTGCAGCGAGCTGGAGCAGAGGAAGAGGGCCAATTCAAAAGCGGTTCCCATCAGAGAGAGGGTGAAGCAGCTGAAAAAAGTGTGGCTCGGAGCAAGAAAACCAGAACTATCATCAATATCTCTCAGACCCCTTCTTTCATGGGGGGGGGTCCCCATCTGCCATTCCCAGCTGGAGGTGAGAAGGCTAGAGAATCTGTAGATGAAATCCACTAGGTCAGGTTTCTAGGGTCCAGAGAAGTATGGGGACAATTGGGGCATCAATCTGGAGTGACAAACAGATAATTCCACCTGATGATGAAGATGAAGATAATGATAATAGCGATGGGAATGATGATGTGGGGGTGATGTTGATGGTGGTGATGCTGATGATGGAGATTATGGAGGCAGTTAGTGGTGGTGGTGGTGGTGGTGATTGATGGTAGTGATAGTGGTGATGCTGTTGACGAGAGTTATAGAGGTGGTGGGGGTGGGGGTGGTGATGGTGGTAGAGGTGGTGTTAGTGATTCTGAGGATGGGGATGATGGAGATGGTGGTGATGATGGTGATGGTAGTGATGGTGGTGATGAGGATGATGGAGATGGTGGTGGTGATGGTGATGATGGGGTGATGGAGGTGGTGGTGGTGATGGTAGTAGAAGTAGTGGTGAAGATGAATGTAATGGTGGTGATGGTGGTGGTAGTGGTGCTGATGATGGGGTGATGGAAGTGGTGGTGATGATGGTGATGGTGGTAGAGGTGGTGGTGGTGATTCTGATGATGGGGATGACAGAGATAGTGGTGGTGGTGGTGGTGGTGACAGAGATAGATGACATTGACTGAGTTCCTATATGACCACTCATTTTTCTATGGGTTTTCAATCCTCAAGTCAGTCCAACAAGACTGGACAGTAGAGATTCATGGAGACATATCCATGGCAACCAGAACTGGCTTCTGCCCCCTGGACTTCCCCACAACAGAGTTTGTCAATGCACCTGTCCCACTGCCTTGTGCTTCGGTTGTGTGGATTTGTTAGTGTTCCTTACTCTTCTGTGGTCTCCTCTGGGTCAGTCTGACACCTGATGAGCACTGAAGCCTAGGGTTTGGCAGCACCCAGCAGAACACCTGCCACTTGGGAACTGCTAAGTCAAAGGTGACGAATGTGTGAATAAAGGAACGAACAGAGACATCTAGTCAGCAGGTCTCACAGCAAAAGGCCAAGCCCTCACACCTGCTCTCTGTGGGTGCGGCTGTCCCAGGCTCATAGCTACACCAGTTCACAGCCACTCAGGGCACTTCTGCTTCTCTGAAGTATGTTTCCCCACATCTCAACAGGGACTGAAAAACTTGCAAGCTTTTCAGAGCTCCCCCATGCCCTGAAATCCCCAACCCAAACTCGGAGCTAAGAGCGAGGCTGTTTGTGCTAAGTCTCAGGGCACCGCATGGAAACCCGGTGCCAACAGAGCTCGGAATTGCTAATCACCTTCGGATTGTTGTGTTAATAAGTGAAAATACAGAGAAACAAACCTGTCTTGCTGTTAATGTTAATTTTGGTCCCCAAACTGTTGCTAAAACATATTGCCGGGCATGCCACAGATGTTCCTTCTCCTGCACGTGCAAGAGATTCAAGGTGGATTTGGATGCTCTGACAGAATTGCTGTTGCTCTGATGATCACCATGGGCGGGTCATTTTACCACTGCTCAACCTGTTGCTTTATCTGACTGTCCGGTGAATCCTCTGGGCGCCACTGCTGCTGAATAGACTGCTGGCAGTGGACTGATAACATCGGAAAATAAGTTGAGTGATGTCACCTTGTCAACTCATGGTCCCATTTCACTATAGCAGTGGACACCAGACCTGGTTGGGGGGTGCTAAGCAGACCTCCACTGGCTCCCTGGGTTCATTGGCTAAGGGATGACACAGGAAAAGGAGACTCTCCCCTTAGAGACTGAGGTATTAACCAACCTGGCCATCCCAGAGATTTAGAGCCACTTGCCAATTTTGTTTTGTTTTGTTTTGAGAGTAGGTCTCGCTATGTTGCCCGGGGTGCCATGGACTCAAGCAATCCCCCGCCTCAGCCTCCCAGGGAGCTGGGATTACAAGCACTCATCACAGCTGCTTTTTTCAAGACCAGGTCTCTCTAAGTTGCCCAGGGTTTTCTCAAACCTGCAAACCCAAGCGATCCCAAGCCTCAGTCTCCCAGCGCTTGGACAAAAGGCATGCATTACCATGCCCGGTTCACTGGCCAGTTTCTAAAGAGCCACGCAGAATAGCACTGCTTCTTTCATCTTGCCCCAGTTTCTCCTCCATGAGCAGAGCCATTTTTAAGAACAGGAGGTGCCATCATTTGCAGCAATTACAGGGCAGACAACCCACCAAGTATCTGTGACTTGGATCAGCATGTGGGGAGCAGGGTGGCACAGACATCAGTCTTGAGGGCCCGAGTGGACACTGTGTTTGGTGCTGCCATTGTTAGCGGACATTTATTTGTTCTGGGAAGCCATACCCCCTGGTGTAGAAAGGGGTGTTTCCTCCCTGTACCAGTTTTCCTTAGACTCCCTCCGCAGAGGCTGATTACTAGGGCTGGGTCAGGGGAGGGAGACCTTTGAGATGCTTGGTGAGGGCAACAGGGGACGAGGGGGGCACTCTGGAGCTAGGCTAGAGTCAGCCACCAAGAAGAGACGCTGCTAGCAGAAAGGAAGCTTAAGTGCTTGCATTCCCAGGGAGGCAGTTTGTGTTTCTATAATGTGTCTACTGACTGACCATCCGTGAGCAGGATCATGAGAAGGTTAAGACACAACCCTTGGCCTGGCGACTCTTGAAGTGGCTAAAGGGGTTCCAGTACCACGCTTCCATCTGGGGGTCCCCGTGCCACCAGTAAACACTGCTTGATGCCATTTGGGTGTCTGAAGTCATTCAAGGTTGATGCTGTCTACCCAGAAATTGCATCAGTTTTCCAGGTAAAGGGCTCGAGTCTCCAAGCCCACTCTCCACTTCTCCAAGCCTGGGCTTCTGACTGACATCTTGTTACCTGTGCTTCTGACAGGCCAGCTGCACCTTGGAGATTCACCTGATGCCTTCTTGGACAGCAGACACCAGTTGTAAGGCCAGCTTCTTACCTGTACATCTACCAGTTGGTTATACAGCAGAGGTTCCCACAATGCCCTCCCCAGCTTGGATTGAAGAAGGTACACAGGCCCCTGTCTAAGTGTACTGTGCCCTCCAAATTTCCAAGAGTTTATCCCACTGGAAGCGTTCCACACCCCATCCATTTAAAGGCTGAAAGAGACATCATTACACAATCATGGCTGACTAACTTGTTGTACATCGACTATGGATTTGATGCCCAATCCTGCCCCTCTTTGTAGTTCAAGGGACCATGACAGAAAGCTCTGGTAGCAAAGTTGGCTCTGTTGATAACCAACCCCACCTGAGGTACCTCCAAAAGTCACCTCATTTACATAGCAAACAGTATCTATGTCACTCTCAACACTCAGGACTTCCAAGCATTTGAGGAATTGTGAGCCAGAGACCATGAATGGAAAGAAAAGATCAAAGTATAGGAGAAATATATTTTGGTTATTTGAGCAAACATGTTTGTCCTATAAATTTCAATAGCTCCTCTTTGTATTTACTCATTTTACCATTTCTTCAGCCAATTCCATGAAGTAAAACATGGCCGCTTCATCCTGGCTAGTCAATACCAACTAATTAGACGAGGCTCCCTCTGCCCAGGGAAGCAACGGTCCTCCTCAAAGGGAGAGAAAAAGCCAGGGTTTGTGACACGAGGTGATCATCAACTTTCCTGAATGGCCTTTCTTTACCTTTATCAGTAGGACCGCCTGGGTCCGAGGTGGTTATGGAATATTATAAATTCTACAAAAATCACCTCAGAATCTACTTTGTGGCTGACAAGTGAGGTGAAACTCACAAGAAAAATGATGGTTCATTTTCCGTATCAATTTGGCTTGGTCCGAACTGCCAAACCCATTTGGGTATTCCTGGGAAGGTATTTTTATCTGAGATTGACATTTCAATCAATAGACTTTGAGCAAACCCAGCTGTCCTCCATAGTGTGAGTAGGTCTTAGCCACTCCGTTGAAGGTCTTAAGAAAAAGACACCTCCTCCAGAAGAGATGGTGCCAGCAAAATGCCCTTGAACATGAGCTATAACATCAATTCTCACCTGGGTCTCTAGCTGCTGCCTGGCCAGGCAAGTTTTGAACTTGCTGGTTTCCAGAAGAGTGTGAATCAATTCCTTAAATAAATCAACATATCTTTGTATGTGTGCATAAATGTATGTGCGAATGTGTGCATACACATATGCATGAATGTATGCATGTACGCATTTTATCCATCATCTTTATTCTGTGAAGATATGTATATGTGCATCTATCAATCTGTCTACCTGCCTGCCTATCAATCTATCATTTTGATGTGTATGTTTGCATGCATGCACCTGTCTATCCATCTATCTACCCATCTATCTATCATCCATTTATCCATCCATCCATCTATCTATCTATCTATCTATCTATCTATCTATCTGTCTGTCTGTCTGTCTGTCTGTCTGTCTGTCTGTCTGTCTGTCTGTCCGTCCGTTCTTCTGTCCGTTCGTCTGTCCGTCTGTCTCTGTCTATGTTATCTGTCAGTTTATCCATCTATCTGTTTGTCTGATTATCAGTCTTCTACATCCTGCTGTCTCGCTTTCTCTGGAGAACTGATTTCCAACTAACCCACATTCCAACAGGGAAGAGGGAAGCACTGTCTGCAGAGGCCAACAGGGGTCAGGCAATGCAGCTGCCACCAGAATGCAGGTGTTGTCACAATGACAGCTCCTTCAGCACATGCCCCTCCTTCCTCAGCCTGGAGACAGGCGCCAGGCCACGAGGCCTAAGCCTGCTCTGCCACCGTGGGAAAACCGTTGCCTGAGAAATGCCATTCTGAGCAGAGATGACTGGGGCCACCAGGGGAGCCGAGGCACAGGAAGCGGCAGGTGGGCAGCCAGGTGTGTCTGGGTGGTTTCCTTCCTGGATCAATGGAAAGTGGCTGTGAGCCAGGCAGCTCTGGTTTCCACGGGAAGTGCATCCTATTGCTCCGGGCCACTTGCTCCATGATTTGGCTCCACCTGTATTAAGGGGATAGAGAAGGTCAGCTGCCTGCCCTGGGAGGAGCTGGGGCTGTCACATTTCGATGAGCAAGATGTTCGGCTTCTCCCCCTTTCCACGCGCAGAACGGAAGCAGCAGGTCGGCCACTGAGATGTCCCAGCCAAGCGTCTTCAGTTCCCTTTCTAATAAAGGGCCATATATTAGTGCCGCACAGTCATTTTTTTTTTTTTTTTGAACAGGAAAGTAATACCAGTCATCTCATTGCTCCAGAAAGTGCTGAGCAGAATCTTCCAGCAATGTGTCTCCCCGGCATTCCCTCACCCTATTGATAACGATAAAGTCTCATAAATCCAGGTAAATCTTTAATTACGCCTCCAGAACATGGCGCCATTATGACTGTGACATAGTCATAAAGGGCACATTCAAAATTAGCTCCGTATACATTTTATGAATATGGAAGAAGGGAGAGGTGGCGAGCGCTGAAAGGAAAAAAACCAGGAAAAGACAATGGTGTCTTTCCATCCCGTGGCAGCCATCTCTCACCCTGGAGTCTTAATTCCTTTAAAAAGATCATTGTTGGGGAAACGCTCTGCCTCTGAACTTCTGCTGGACCGGCTCTGCCAAGCCCTATTGCATGTCAGGCAATCTACCCTCTGAAACAGTCACTATTATCCTCGATGTTAGAACACCTTTTGGCCTAAAAATTGTTCTTCCTCATATTAACTACGTGAAATATTTATGGACACGCAGCTCCAGTGAACTGTTTTCATGAGAAAAAACCCAAATGCAGTTTACTCCCTGCCACCAGTCCGCTGGCAGCCGCATCTTCCCACACCCCTGCCTTTGGTGAGTAGCCCTGCACGATTTATTTTTATCTCCAGCCAACGCATATATTTTTCCTTGTGTGAATCGTATGGAGAAAGATGAAGTTCTTTTATTTTGCTAATTAAACTGCATTTTTCAAAACCTGGGGAGGTAGTAAGCGACAGGCTGAACAAGGGCACGTTGCAGTTTTGCTGTTTTCCTGATTAGATTAGAGGCAGTTGATAGTGGTGTAGGAGCTGATGAAGTGGCTTCCTCGTGTGAATGAATGCAGGACCCTAGTTTATCACCAGGCCTTCATACAGAAGTCTTCCTTAAGGTCGCGAAAGCCCAACCAAGAGTGAAAATGACATTAACGAAAAACTAAGCAAAAGGTCAGCAGAGCAGAAGGAGAGGGGGAAGGAAAAATGCATCCCTTTGCCCTTTTTTTTTTTTCTTCCACAAAGGGTTAAGGAAGAAGACCAGTGACAGCCTCCTTGGCTGGGCAGAGCACACACCGGAGTTGCTTTCCTCTATTGCAGGGCAGTCTTTCAGAGGCTCTGGAGTTTAAAAGTAAGAATATTATATTTCTTAAAAATCAGAAGTGGGGGGACAAGGCACAGAATGAGAAGAGACATGTCCTCCCTGCAGATCACCCACAGATCCTCGTGCACCCCACATGGGCCTCCTGCCTGTGATCTGAGCTCCAAGCTCATCTGCTGGGCAACCAGGGGTCAAAGCCTGGGAACTCCTCCCCTTCACCCCTCTCCATATTCTCTTCCCTGGCCCAGCCCCTAAGAAGTGAAAGCTAAAGAGAGAGGGATGCCAAGTGAGAGGAGGGAATCCAATGGAGCGATGGTTTGCCAGATGCTCTCCTGGGGAGCAGGCAGACAGGGGAGAAGGCTGACTCTGGAGCAACGGTGAAAAAAATCTGAGAAAGGAGCTGGTGAGTGACTAGGCAGTGTTGCAGTGTCAGCTTTGGGCACATTGGAAGAGTAAGTCCAAGCCACGCCATGAATGCATATTTAATGAATTATTAGCAACCCTCCTCCTGGAGTCCCTAAACCCTTCTTCCCCAGAAGGTGTAATTTGCAAGCAATAAAATGGACATAAGTATAGGGATGGGCAATTTTTGTCAAATGCAAGCACATGTGAAATCCACATCCCCATTGGGATATGAAACCTTTTCATTACTCCCAGAAAGTTCCTTTGTGTGTCTATCTTGTCAGTGTCATTTATCCATGAATACCCACAGAACAAACTCTTCATTTTTGATTTTGTTCACTTAGCATGAGGTCTCATGATTCTCTGTCATGGTCACCAATAGTTTATTCATTTTTATTTTTAAATTCTATTGCATGAATTAAAACCATACTGAGATACCATCCTACACCAGTACAAATGGCCCATTTTAAAAAAAATGGACAACAACAAGTGTTGGCATGGATGTGGAAAAGAGGAACTCTCCTGCACTGCTGGTGGGAGTACAAATTGGTCCAGTCACTATGGAAGATTGTGTGGAGCACCCTCAAACAATTGAAAGTGGAATTACCATTTGACTCAGCAATCACACTACTGGAAATCTACCCAGAGGACATGAAACACTGATTTAAAAGGACACCTGTATGTGCATGTTTACTGTAGCTCTGTTTACAGTTGCCAAGATGTGGAAACAAACCAAATACCTCAAAACCGATAAATGGCTGAAAAAAAAGTAGTATATGTACACGAAGGAATGTTATGCATCAATCAAGGAGGACAAACATATATCATTTGCAGCAACATAGATGGAAATTGAAGGATTCATATTAGCAGAAATAAGCCCCAAAAGAAAAAAAGATTAATACAGGATGGTCTTACTTATATGACAGATACAGGGAAAAACAAATAAGAAAAATTAGAAACAACCAACACGGCTGAGTGATGGAGCAAGGCGGGGTGGGGGGGGCAGAGGGCACAAAAGAGCAAGATGGTTAACAGATGTTAGGGAAATGGGAAAACTTCAGGGTACACAATTATGTCATATATATATATATACACAAAAATTTTTAAGATTAAATTAAAAAAATCACCTATTACAGAGATAGTTCACATTCTCTGTGGATATCTTTTCTATCCTATTCCTCATTATACATTTCCAGAAATAATCTATACACTGGATGTGATGTTTATTGTTCCTGTGGTATCTGAAACTTTTAAATCACACATATGAGTAAATAATATATTATTTTGCATGGTTTATAATTTTGTAATTATGGTATTGTAATATGTATACCTATCTGTAACTTGTTTTCTTCTAACAAATAAATAAATAGACAGACAGACAGACAGACAGACAGACAGACAGACAGACAGACAGACAGACAGACAGACAGACAGATAGATAGATAGATAGATAGATAGATAGATAGATAGATAGATAGATAGATAGATAGATAGATAGATAGATAGATAGATAGATAGATAGATAGATAGATAGATAGATAGATAGATAGATAGATAGATAGATAGATAGATAGATAGATAGAAATTTTATCACATGATTTATCATATTTTTTCATCTTTTAATTTTGATGAACCCTTTGGTTGCTTCCAGTTCCAGCAATTAAAAAGATAGTTGTGATAATCTCTATACAAATCTTTTGTAGTTGTGTATTTTGATTCCCCTTGAGAATTGAGTAGCCATCCATAATATAGAGCATAGTCAAATTCTATGAGTAGCTACCAAATTGTTTTCTAAGGTGGTTGTACCATTTTACCTTTAATCAGTAATATGTGAGATTTCTATATTCTCCTGTTCCATATCCTCATCAACATTTAACTTTGACAGTCTCTAAATTTTAAGCAATCCAGAGAGTTATTCTAGTTGTGCATGTACAGTTCTCTAAATATGTCTTTAATTTCTATGTCCCTGGTAACTACTGACATTGGTCAATTTTTCAAAAGCTTATTGATCATTCCCAAATCTTCCTTTGTGAAATATTTGCTCACATTGTTGTTTCATTTTTTAATGAATTGTCTTCTAATTATCAAGTGGCATAAAATTCCTTTCTTTAATCTGAAAATGAATTCTTTTCCAGACATTTATATTGCAAAATCTTTATACCTTCAGTATTTCTGTTATAACAGCATAGGGTTAGATCCTGCTTATCTATTGAGTCTTATCATACCTGCCTTTTAATTAGATTCAAGTTTAGAACAGCTGATGCTACTGACATAAGACAGAAAAAAGTTTAGGAATAAAAGAACTCAAAACTCTCACAGAGGCGCCCTTGAGTATCTAGATGAATGTTAAGTTTTGGTGCACATGGCATAATTTTACAAGACCAAAACTGGGGGGACTTACAGGAGAGGATTGATCTGAATGGATATTCCAGGGGACATAACACTAGCAGTGACAGGAGCTCTGGAGAGTCAAGATGGAGAAATCTTTTTAAAATTCAGGGATTCAATTAAGAGCCTATAAATTCCATAGTTTCAGAATAGGACATTTTAATCTAAGGATGGGATGACTCTACTTCCTTCCAAACTGACCTCCTCATAGATCAGCTATCAACAAATCTCAATATTCTCTAGAAGAAGATGGCAAAGAATATTCTCAATTATGGCGTTCATTGTATCTAACATATATAATTGCTACATGTGCAAAGAAGGGAAATTTGGCTTGTAATAGGAAACAAACTTTTCTATAGAAATAGACCCTAAGATGACACAGTTACAGAACTTAAAAATAAGGATTTTATAGCAACTATGTTAAGGACTTCAAAAAAATTTAGGGTATATAGTAAGTGAACAAGTGGAAAATCTTAGCAGAGAAAAACTATTAAAATGAAAATTTAAAACAGAAAAACACCTGAAATAAAAATAAAATATAGTACATGATATTAATGGAATGTTAAATAATAGTGAAATCAAGAAATTTGAGACCAGTCACCAGAGCTATCCCAACCAAAACACTAAAAAAAGTCTAAAAATTAATTAATTAATAGGGACTCAGAGGTTTAGGTAATTTAATCAAGTGGTTTAACATAGGACCTGAGCTATCAATAAGTGATAGAGATTTGGACAGAAAAGGTTATTTCAAAAAAAATTACAAAAATTTCCAAGTTTGATGAATAACTAAGACATAGAGCTAAGAAATGCAAAAAAGTCACAAACAGAAGACTCATAGAACAAAGAATAAACATAGAACAAAGAGAAAATATTCTTTTATGTCACAAGAACAAAGATATGGGCACTGCTCATTTCTCACCAGAAAATTTGCAAGCAATAGTACAAAGGAATGCAATATTTAAAATATTAGAATAAAATATAATAAAGGAAGACTCTGCCCCCCTACACAGCCCCCTCTGGACTGGAGGGTGAGAGGAACAACTAAATCACTAATTCAGTGGCAGATACACATGAAGATGGAGATGAAGAGAAGTAAAGCCCAGAACAAACGAACATTTCAGATCCATGGGACACAAGGCTGTGAGAAGAACTATAGAGACAAACTATCTCAGAAATACAACCAGTGAGGTCTCCACAGATGGGAACAGAATTTCTGGTTTAGAGATGCCTTTAGTGGGAGTTTGGCACCTTCCCATTTCACGTGAATAAGAAAGTCATAGAGATGGACAGTGGTCCCATGATGATCCTGATCAACCATCCACCAGTGCCTATGCTAACTAAGAAGCTTTTTATATGGACATCAGCTGGGAGAAATGCTCCCAATGCCAGCGACCAGAACTACAAAGCAAAGAAGCAAAATGTGACAGAAACTGGGTCGGAGAAGATGACCAGTAAGGAGAAAGCACTGAAAGGATCCAAACATGTGTGAACTGGCTGCCCACAACAAAGATACCCCTGGAAAGCTAAGAACCAGCCGCTGTGCCCCAGGAAAACCTGGAAAATCTACACCTGGAAAAGAACATTGCTCCAGGAAAGAAAAAGAAGAATCCCATGGGCTAAAAATTGACCAGCAACTGGCAGTGAAAGAAGAGACAGAGTGACCAGAGTGGAGGACAAGGAGAAGGGGAGAGGGGAGTAACACCCAAAAGGCAAGAAAAAAAGAAATGTAAACAAATTTTATATAATAAAAGATAATAATTAAAATAAGCCACAAAAAATAGCATAAATTAAAAAAATAAGATATAATAAAGCAAAAAGCCTGTATCTAATGATAATATCCTTGAGAAATGAAGGCAAAATAAAGACATAGTCAGCAAGCCTTTTTTTCCCCACCAAAAGAATAAAGTTTCAGTGGAAGGTAAATACTAAAAATAGCAACTTAGTCCTTATGGTAAAAAAATAATAATTAGGAAAAATCACCAATGTAAAATACCTTTGTCTTATTATAGTTTATTTTCAAGATATTTGACTCCTAAAATAATAACAACGTGCTGGATTAAAGCATATAAAAGTAAATATTTACCACAATAGCATAAAGGAGCACTAAATAGAAGTGTGATATTGAAAGATCCTTCATAGACTGTGAAGTGGTGTGATATTTTATCAAAGTAAACCATGACTAGGTAAGAATACATTATATAATCCCTAGATCAATCTCTAAAAAATCCCTAGGTCAAGCTCTAAAATAGTAAACCAAGAAAAATAGAGCTAAAAAACAGTGGAAAAGAGAAAATAAATACTAAGTATGTTCTACTTAACTAAAAAGAGAGAGAAGGTAAAGAATACATAGTCATTTAATACTCCAAATGTATACTAACACATGGGTTACAATTGAATTACTCTGCTGTTTACAAAGGTGTAAGAATCTTCCCCTTCAGAAACTCAGTGAATTTGGAACACACATAAACTTCATGAAAACAGAGGCTTCAGAAATACTTTCAGTTTTACAGTTGTTCCTGGAAGGAGATAAATCCTCTACTCTGTCAGCATCAGACCTGAATGCAAGCTCACATTATGTTGTAATTAATCCATTTTTTTCTTAATCCTTCACTATCTACATTTAAAAATATCTTACTCATGAAAAATGTTTTGCTATTTTAGCAGAAATAAATGTCTAAATATCTTTAATATATTATATATAATATAGACATACTATGTAAATAAATATATAACTTAGAAATGCAGATGTTTTCTTTTTTTTTTTTTGTCATCCAATGTCAGTTTGGATGCCAATATCCTTTTAATTGCTGCATGGTATTCTACCATCTTTATAACCCACATTGCATCGATCCCTTTTTCCATCAACAAACACCACATCACTCTTTGTTGACATGAAAACACTGCAGTGAAAATATGAAGGCAGTGCACTTTCTTCTACTGGATTTAGTAGATTGGCAGTTTTAAGAATCTGATGAGATGATAATGGATGAAACAATGTAAAGCAAAGCTGTGGTGCTCATGGAAAGGCCAGTCGTAAATGGCATCTTTGCTGTCTGTTGACCCACCACTGCCATCACCCTTCAACAATAGCTCAGACTTATGCAGGTGGGCTCTTCCTAAAATTAGGGTCTGACTATACTCCTGCTTCTCCCCAAAGTCTTATGAAAAAGTACCATGTTGCTGATAGAAGGGAGAAATTCAATAGGCAAATGATCTCGTGTGGTTTCTAATCGTCCTCTGCCTTCTGCTTGGACATTTTCTCTTGAGTTCCGGTGTGTACCATGTTTCCTCACACATACATGACCAGTCCAGGTTATGGGTTTCCAGACTGGAACTCCTTTTCAGACAAGTTCCCTTTGATAGCAGCCCCATTTTGCCAGGAATAGCTTTTGTTAACTCATCAGTAACTCTACATCCCTCTTAAGGAAGTAACCCCTCTGTGGGTATGTTGCAAAGTCCCTCCTGGAGAATGACTATCCTGAAAGACAAAGATTCCCTCTCTTCAAAGCCATAGCAATCACATCCAGTAGCTCTAACTAGGTCCCAGGCATGGCCTTATACTCCATTGTGCCTCTGATGACCTGGGTCACCTCCAGGTGATACTTGCTAACTGTGTGCCCCTAAACAAATGGCTCCATCTCTCTATACCTCACTCTCCATACATAGTATCAGGATAATAGTTTTCACCTTTTGGGATTTTTCTCTGGAAAAAGTGAAGTTACTTCTGGAAAGCACTTAAAATCTACAGAACACCTGGTACTTAACAGGGCTAAGATGCATCAATTATCAGTGGAATCACTGGAGAAATGTTTGGACAAGAAACCACTTGCTAAGATCATATTATCATAATGTCATTTGGTTAGTTTGGTTTGGTTCAAAAGTTGACAGAATGATTTTAAGGTTAAACTTTCTAATCCACTGGCAAGAGTTGAGAAGAATCCAGAAAAAAGGAATTATGATCAAGTGGACTTTCAAATCCACCATTATAATTAATTGTACTTTAAAGCAAATGTAATTAAAATACTGTGAGAGCAGAACAATACAGGAAATCAACTGGAGAAAATTCAAAAAGGAGTCTGACATTGTCCCAGGGCGGTGGCAGGTACGTGTTAAATATTTACTTGATACAGGTAAGAACACCGTTTAGTGTAATATTTAAGTTGCATTTCAAGTCAATCGGTGATAGAGCTACTGCATAAAGAGTCCTGGGACAAATTGCAATTCTTTCATTTCTCTGTATGTTTGCATTTCTCTCTCCCCCTGACCACACACCTCAACACACACAGAGATGGACTAGAAAAATGCTTTCAAATAGCCATCTCGGGGTGGGAAATAACTTAGTTAAAGCTAAAGATGAAAGGAGACCTGCAAAAAATAAAAGCTTAAAAAACTTGGATACTGCAAAGTAATGATCTGTGTGTTTATTATTTGTATATAGTATTTATTATGAATATCAAACGGCTAAAAACAAATGCAGTGAATCTGGAGATGGCTATTTTCTTAGCCAAGACATGCACTTTAACAATAGATATAAGTTAACAGAAAAAACAACAAAACTTAGTTAAGACATAACCCAAAGGAACAGCTCCCTAGCCAAGGGCTCAGGATGGTGTAGCCAAGGTGAATGGCCACCAGGAGAGCTGTATTCAGCCTCTTTCCAGAAGAAGAGCCAAGCACAACCCAGAGTCTGTTCTCACCACCTCAGCCCAGAGTCTGTTCTCACCACCTAAGCCCAGATGCTTCCCTTTCCACTTGCTCCCACCATACATTTCCTTCCTGGAAGGCTGTGCTCATGGTTTTTTTGTTTTTTTTTTTTAACTTGTATATGGCTTTCTTTTTTAAAAATGTACTCTTTATTCTTTTCTGCAGAGAAAAAATATATTTTCACTTAAAAATATGGAGAGCTTTCCATGTCAATACACATCAATCTTGATTTTCAAAGACTGTGAAATAGTTCATTTATTTTATGGATTTACTGATATTTATTTAAACAATTCCCTTTGATGACTACTTAAGTTAGGAGTTTTCACTGTTGCAGGCTTCAATGAATAGTCATATTAGCTACTAAAATTTTAGCTATTTTATATATTATTTTATATATTATTTATATATTAGCTACTAAATTTTTAGCTATTTTTAATTCTTTATTCTTTATTGTATTTTTATTATTTACTATACTATTCATTTTGCCCCAGGGTTCTCCCACCACCTTATCACCTATTAAGACAATGGTTCCATTGTCTTAATCTTTGGATAATACTTCTACTTAAGCCAAATTACATTAACTGTTATAATGCACCAAGATCCATTTTTTTAAATTGGAAATGACATCAATTGTCACTTTTTCAGAAATGGAATGAACAATATAAATTTATAATATTGGGAAAAAATAGGAAGCAAGTTAAGCTAATGTAGAATAATTTTACAAATAGTTACAACTTAGAAATAGCTAATTACTATACCATAGTGTTTTCTAGGCTACAAAATAGTTGGTGGGTGAATGGATGGGATATATATATATATATATATATATATATATATATAAATATAGAGAGACACACACATATATACACACAAATAGATAAAATACACATACATGTGTTCATGTGTGTATATGCATATATGCGTATCTATACATATATGCGAACATGTGTATATGTGTGTTCATACATATATGTATGCCTATACATGTATAAATATATGTATATGTATACATATTCCTTCTTAATTCCACTTTGTTTTAGTAGTATTTTCATCAGGAACACCTTTCTCTTTAGAAAAGAGTTATAATCCCCTGTATTTTAATAGCAAAAGGATATCCTATTGTTTGCGTATACCACGATTCCTTGTTGACGCAATCATTATTAGACTGTTAACAAACTCCAGTTTCTTCTATTTGTTGTGATACGCCCTGCCTGTTTGCCTGTTGTTGTGCTAAACATTCATGAACATATATGATAATTTTCCTAGGACAAATCCTCAGGTGTGGAGTTGCTATTCATTTTTAAGGCCTTCAATATAGCTTGCCAAATTATCATCAGAAAGCTTCTATGATGGAATCTCATCTTAAGTGGGAGGAGTATTTCCAAAGTCAGTGCATATGATAACAAAATTGTGTAAATTAAATGTGCCAAATAGATGCCTCTATTCTAGCAAATTTCATTCCTGCCAGTATTTCCCCACACTTACCCCCAAGCATGAGTCGAAGGCTATTTTTAGACAGAATGTTGACTTATCGATGCTGTAGTACACATGATTTGATTGCTAGGAAATGGAAAACTTCTCCCAGCTGAGTTACTAACAGGGTGTCCAGGTCATCAGGCTTCCCTGCAGGGGTCCAGGGAGGATGCTCTGGGGCAACATCTCTCCCAGCAGGTCACGGATCCTTGGGGGAGACAGGATCCTCCCGTCCTAGGACACCAGGAGTTAAGCTGACCCAGCAGGGACCCAGTAATCTCTTGGCACAGGAGTGACATGGGGAACTGAGGACTGGGAGGCATGACTTCTTCAAGTGGCAGGACGATGGGAGTTGGGCTTGGGGTGCTCCCAATGATCCAGGTCATCTTGGGCTCTGCAGATGTGTCCAGTGGAGTCAGGCAGAGGACGGGTAAGAGCTTTCCCTTAGTGGCTCTGGTCTGTCCTTAGGGACTCTTACTGTCACAAAGACCCGTCACAGCTTCTACTTAGTGAGCAGCCACTGTTCACCAGGTCTGTGATGATGCTTACTTCCTGTAGTTCTCCCAGTAAGTAGATGATATCAGAATTGTTAAGATTTTCCATCTAGAGGTGTGGATACCAAGGCACAAAGAGTTTTAGGGACTCTCCGCTAGTGAAGGGAAGATTTTCCTGCCCCCTTTTGAGTCTGTTCCTGATGCACTATATACCTTTGCATTCACTCTGAGCTGCCGATGTTTCTTCCAAACTTTGATTCACTTCTTTCCTCCCAAAAGTCACTGAAAACTCATCCATTAAGTCCAGGACTTAGGACAAGAGCCTGTAAGAACTTTTCTCACCAAAAGCTCAGGCCTCAGCAGCTTCCTGCCCCCCAAAGCACCTCCAGGTTGAGCTTGCCACACCAGTAGGCAGTGTCAGTCCACTGTCTTCTATTGCTTTCCAATGTATCCCTGCCCAGCCCACCAAGAATGCCTGCTAGATCCTCCACGGGGCCAGATTCAACCCCAAACAGGCTCCTAGACCTCCAGTCTGTCTTCCTGCTCTCACTCAGCCTCCAACCTCTCCCAAGATCCCCAGTACTTTGAGTCCCACTCCATTGCCTCATAATGAGTTGATAAAAACAAAGCTCCTTTTCTAGAAATGCATCCAATATATCTAAACTAAAACTCTCTAATTTGGAAATATAGATTTAAAGACATGTCTATATTTTATTCTTTCTTGGAGAGGTTGAATGGATGGACAGATGGATGGATGGATGCATGAGTCAGTGGATGGGTAGGTGGGTGGGTGGGAAGGTAGGTAAAGGGGGCGGAAGGCAAAGGGAAAAAAGGAGTGGGTAGGTAGGTGGGTAGATGGGTGGATAGATGGATGGATAGGTGAGTGGATGGATGGGTGAATCGTCCTTGCTGAGGAAGTCCCAATATGGCAGAATCAAGGCAGATGAAGCAAAAGGACCTGTTTAATTTGTGGAGGACAGAGTCCTCTTTGCCCAGAGACAAAGTCAGAGTACAACAGTCTACCATGACTAATCACCAAACAACAAAGTCCTTTCACTTTTTCCTATCATCTTCTCTTGAAAGGGCCAAACATTTAGACAAGCACAAGAAAATTTCAAGTGACTCTTTAGAAGTTACTTCCCAAAAAAGTCAGTTATTAATGGTAAAACAAGCTCAGTAAGAAGGAATCTTTCATTTCCCTTTATTCATATAGAATTTTCAATTCTTAGCTATTTAACACAGATAAAATGGCTACAGAGTTAGAGATTCTCCATACATTTTGGAGAAGAGACAGGTTCATGCTGTTTTTTATTCATTCATTCATTCACTCACTCATTCATTTATTTATTTGAATTGCAAAGTTTGGAGAAAAATCACTTGTTCGGAAACCCCCAGACTCTGTTGCAACTTCTTGGTGCTACAGAAGAAATGATATCAACAAAATGTCTTAGATTCCTTTTTTAATTTATTTTTTATCTTTGAAACATTTAGCAACACCAGTTTTCTTCCTTTAAGAATGGGAATTTTCCTTTAAGACTAGTCAAGAAGAGCTGGAAAAAAGTCAAATCTCAAAAGCTCCCAACATAAACGAGGAGCCAGCTAGAGACCATTATCGCGGGCGTCTGTCGTCAGCCATAGAATCATTAACACAAACCGCCTTTTGATGAATGCATTGAAAAAAAGTGATTATATATTAAAGTATAAAAGTCTCTTCCTGCATCATTTAAATTACTTTACAATGCTGATTAAAATAACAGAACATTATAGCTTGCTTAGCTAAACATTATATTTCCAAATCCATTTCCAATTGTTTCCCTTCAATTTGAACAATTTTTGAGCAATTTTATTGCTATTCATACCTGCTTGATTTTTTTATTAGAAATTAAAGTACACACTTTTTTTAATCAATGTTGCAAAGTGCTGCAAAACTTAACTCTTTTTATGCCATTCGGAATCTTCAAATATCAAGGGAAGCAGGTTTTTCCCCTCTTTATTCAGAGGGTTTAATCCTGACAGGAAATGTTCATAAAATATCAAAGTAGAGATATTTACATATTACCCTCTCAATTGACATAGAGACTGAGATTCACTGAGGAGTCCATTCCTGCCTGATATCACAATTCAAGATATTAAAGATAGATTCAGAATTCAAAATAAATCCAGAAATTGAGTCCAGTCTCTTCGGCTCTCAATTGGGAAGTCTTCTGACTCTAGTAAACTGAACCTTACAAAATCACCAGGAAAAAATGGGTTGGCCAACTGGATGGCGAAATGTTAGAGGAAATTGTTCTCATGGTCTCAAATAACTGGAACTTTTCTTGCTATAGTTCAGTGCATCAAAGAAGTAAACAGTTTGAAGCTTCAGCAACATGTAGACAGAGCACTAGGGGTTCTAAGTGCAACATACAAATGGTCTGGTTTCATATCACTCAGGTCATAGAATAGAGGCTATTCCATTGGCATAACCCAGGGTACATGTCTGAACCCAAAATTCTGAGCCTAGGTGTCAAGCACAAGATCCTTGGAAAATCTTCAGTGGGTGCATGGAAGGATGGATGGATGGATGGATGGATGGATGGATGGATGGATGGATGGATGGATGGATGGATGGATGGATGGATGGATGGATGGATGGATGGGCTGGCGGGCGGGCGGGCGGACGGACGGACGGACGGACGGACGGACGGGCGGGCGGGCGGGCGGGCGGGTGGATGGACGGACGGACGGACGGACGGACGGATGGATGGATGGATGGATGGATGGATGGAAAGACCTCTATCTTGGGTTTCAAACAGCAGCAGTAAACTCTGGTTAATGAGAGGAGATTGGGGTCACATAGGAAACCAAAGCTAAGGCTGAGAAAGATTCTTAAGAAAGACAAAGCTGGTCTGCAGGAAATGATGTTGTTTCTCTGGCATCCAGCCAGGATGAGCCAATTTCAACTATTCCTTATCTCTATCTTCTTCCTCTCAACATTCAGGCTCCCAAAAATGAGAGTCCAGTTGGTTTAGCTTGTATCACATATCTGCCTATTGGCAAGGAAAGATTTGAACACAGTCTATGGAGGCTGCCAACATGGAAAGGGGAGAACCAAGGTGCTGTTATCCAAGGAAATATAGGTCTGGGCAGAGAGCAACATGTGTCCACTGCACACTTGACTCTCCCTTCTTTGAGCTGATTGAAGGCAGTGACCATCTAATACACAGGGCTGGATGGGAGCTGGAAGTGATTAGAACTCGGCGCCTGGCATGAGGCAGCACACCTGGTAAGGGCTTTATCTTGGATGATCTTATGTGGGGACAGGGAAGGCATCATCTGAGGCAAGCTGTGGCTCTTTTATGCCAAACTGTGACATTGTAAGCTCCTTCCTGCTGCTTCTGTGACTCACAGTTCCCTGCAGGACCCATACACAGCTGTGGCCCTCGTTTGACCACTTTTTCAGTATCAAGAATACTGGGGCTTTAGGATGACTAGGGGTTGGGGCAGTATAGGACCCAGGTTATGGGCCCCATGATGTGAGCGGAGGTTGCACCTGAGCTAGCAAGATCTCAGATTCTTAATACCCAGTATGATGTGAACAGCACACTATCTGGGGACCTCGAGACAGGCCTTAGCTGGCCAGGGGCTGCATCCAAGGGCACTGTTAACTTGCTGGCAGCAAGCAAGTGAACTCGAAAGCCAAAAGGCAGAGACCTAAGCGACTGCATGTAGGAAGCCAGAGACAGGGCTTGCCAATGAAACTGAGTGGGCTGCATGCAGAAAACTAGCTGGAAATTAATATTCTAAACTGAGCGTTGAGTCAGGAGATGAAGATAGTAAAAGCAACAGGAGCAAAGAAAAAGAGGAGCTTCCCTTGGGATCATTGCAGCAAGTGATACCTATTGGACCCTTGCTGCTTGCCTGTCCCTGCTGGAGAGGTGGGACCTGGACTGGATTCACAGGCCCCGAAGTTACCTCACCACAGTTCTAAATGTGGGTCTCTGCCTTAGTTGTGGGTCCAGCCTTATCACCCATCTCAGATGGAGTCCTGAGAATCAGCTTCACACGTGTGTGATCGAGAACCAGGTGGAATGACTCCTGTAGGGGGCACCGAGGGTTATTTAGGTGGCATGATTATTACTGTTACTGTTCCCTGTGGGCTGATAAGCCTCATCACACTGGGTGCTGGGTGGTCCCTGGGAAGGGGGTTGGCAGATGGGTCACATGTGAGCAGAGCTGAGCCATGGAAGGTCCCTGGATGACCCAAGGACAGAGGTAGGACCAGTGTTAGCAGTCGGTCCAGATGAGCAGACAGTGAGTGTTTTCCTGACTCCAAGGGGAGGGAGTCCACCACCATAGCAGGTGACAATAGCCCCCCACACATACAACCTCATGCAGGATGTCAACCTCCATGCAAGGAGGGTGCTGACTGGTGACCGAGCTCCTGTGTGGTAGTGGAGAGCCGGTCTATCAGGCCCAAACTCCCCCTGGCATTTGGCCAGGAGAAAAGGCAGGGACCTGATTTGGGGGTAGCAGGAATATACACCCCTTCTAAGGATTCCACTGATGGGGAGAGAGGGAAGTGGAGTTGAAGTGGAAGAGCATGGAGATGGAAGAGCATGGAGAGTGGAGAACGGGTCTTGTAGGTTCACTCTAATCCAGGCTGTGGGAGGAGGGCAGGGCCACTGGTGACTGGCACGCAGACCTGGGCTAGAAGGAACCGCAAGGTGAGTGGGAATGGAGAGCTCTCCATCTCATCACTGCTGCTACTGTGTGTGCTCCCATGTCTTCCCTTCTTGAAATCTGCTTCCTCTTCTTCGCCTGGTTAATCCCTACTCACTCGTCTCTGAGAACTCAGCCCAACTGCTTCAGGGAATCCCTTCCCAGAAGATAGATGGGCCTCTCTGTTTGAGAGTCATGCAGCCCCGCCTGGCTAGAAGGAAAAGGACGCTTGTGGGGCAGAAAGACCAGACTGGCAAGGAAAGAGGTTGGCCCAGAAGGCCCAGCTCCCGTGCTCCCCTGCTTCCCTCCCTTGCAGCTGGAGGGTTGAGTCCTGGAGAGCCCATGCACAGCTGCTTAGGCAGCTCCTCCCCCAAGCAGAGTATCCCTGGAAAGCCAACCCTCCCATCCTCTACCTCAGGCAGATTCCAAGTTCTGGAACAAATGTATCCCAAGAGGGTCTTGGGTTAGCACTTGAGGTAACACAGGCAGGTGTCTCTGAAGCTGGAGTGTCCTGAGAAAGGTTTAGCCGATGAGTGAGAAGCTGTGATGGAGAACTGAACCACGGTTTTCAACTCATGCACCATGCAGACAAGCACTTTCTTCTGTGAGAAACATCAAGTTATAGATAAGTCATTTGAAAGAAAATAACCTTAATATGCCATTCTAGCTGGGCCTAAATCCACATTTAAAATATTATTCAACTAATTAAAATGGAATTAAATGGATATAATGTTAACTGTGCCTAGTGTTTAGCATAAAAAGTTGTTAAATATATCATACTCTGTTCCGAACTGGCGGCAGATTTTAGCAATGTTTAATTGTAAGAAATAGCCATGTACTACTTAATTGCATAACTAGGTGGAACATAAAAATCACAATTACATGAATTATATTAAGTAAAATATGTTAAAATAGTTTGTTTTTCGATGGTGGAATTTTATGGACACCATAATGAAACTGAAGTACATTTTTAATTACCTAATTATTGCTATTTTCAAAGTCCATTTACATCATAATTGTTCCTGTTTTCATAGTCCAAAGGGTCCTTGACAGAAAGACTCAGTAGGATCTAAAATAAGGATTCTTCAGACATTTCTGGCCTGTGATTCATTTGTCTATCTATGTATCCATCTATGTATCTATGTAATCTATCTATGTATCTACCTTTATTTCTCACTTTATTCCTTTCATTCTTTCTTTCCTTCTTTCTTTCTGTCTTTTTGCCCATCTTTCTGTTCATCTTCCCATCCATCCACCTTCACACCTACCATCCATCCATCCATCCATCCATCCATCCATCCATCCACCTATCTACCTATCTGGAAACATCTGTTCATTATTTGTTACTCAGATAACTATACACACACATATATTAAAATGCTGTGTATAATAGAGGGACATGAAGATGAAGGAGTGGTGTATTTTTCACATAACCTACAGTCAAGACCAAGTACATCAAAAGTAAGGATGGTACAGGCACAGCAGCCTGAGGTCCCTGCATGTGGAGGGGTGATGGACAGCAGGGCAGAGGAGCAAAGAGGAAGAGAGGAAGGGGACCCCACATTCCCACAGGAACCAGCACAAGCCAGGACCCAAGGGTAAGAAAAGTAGATGGGATGAAGAATTGGGAAGCACAAAAGCATGCAGCACTAGATGCCCTGGACAATGGGGGCAAGGACAGCCAGGGCCAGACAGGGAGCCAGTAGGGTAACTGGGGGAGGGGCGAGGAGAAGTGTGAGGTTTCTGCAGACACTGGGGTGTCTGCGGGCACAAGAACAGCAGGCACAAGCGGGCACAAGAACAGCAGGACATATAGCACCTGCAAGACAGAGCAGTCAGTGACAGAAGCAGGAAAATCAAGGCAGAGAATGAAAAACAATGAGCTTGGTTTGGGTTGGGGGCCAGTCCTTGTTCTGGACCCTCCCCCTTCCACACCCACACTCTCCTGGGCAAGTGTGTGTGGAAGGTTTGAGAAAAAGCCACAGCTTGCAGACAACTCTTGGCAGACTATTTTTTCTGATTCCTATTTCTCACACCTTCTCGTTCATCCACCAACATGAGCGAGTGCAGCTGATCGCTCATGACCGAGAGGCCTGGCAGGAAACTTTTGGCAATGGTCAGAAATCATAAGACTTAGCCAGTGCTCCCAATTTTCAGACCTGTGGGATTGATCAAACCAAGGTAAGATTCAGAAACCTTGCTTGGGTGTTCTGATCTTCCCAGGATGCTGAGAGCTCTCCACCCCCACTCCCCTCGTCATTTGAAATCTGTCTTCTTCAGCATGGGCTGTCGAGTCCTAAGAGTACACGTCCCTGCTCAGGAAAAGGATGTTGCACCAGAAAAGGAAGAAACCAATGGGCCAAGCACTGACTTGCAGAGAAAGGGGAGTCGGAGTGACAGGGGCAGGGGCATCAGGGGTCAGAACTATACAAATATGACCAAGGTTGTATGAAGATAAGAAAATGAAGTCAAATTTAAATAAAAGAATTCTTTATAACTTCTAACTACAAGTGTTATGTCTGATGTATGATTTGCAATTATTTTCTCACACTCCTTTTTGCTTTTTTGATGGTATTCTCTGAAGCACAATTAAGAATTTATTTGAAATTAAATTTCATTTGAAATTCCAAAACAAAAAGAAAAATAAAATAAAATTTGTCTTCTTGTTAGAAAAGGGGTCCCAGCCCCTGGGGCCATGTGATGAAGACAGGTGGTTCTTTTGACCTCTCTATTCAGCTATAGAGTGGGAAGCCATGAGGGTACAGAGCGCAGATGTGAGAGCCACCCAGAGGAGCAGTTTTGGGGGGTGCCCCGGCCCCAGGAAGGGTGTCTGCTCCATGGGGTTCTTCCCTCGGAGGAAAGTGGAAGTGACAGCGCTCATCAGAACAGCAAAGGACGTTGTCCTTAAGGTCCCTGAACTTGCTTCCAACTCAAGTAAAGGAAATGAACTTGGATTCCTAACACCTGAGCTGACTGACCGTTTCCCCTCCCTGTCGGATCAACAGAAGTGTCCCGAATACTTGTTTTTATCTTCTGCCCACTGCTCAGACATTGTACGGTCATCCTTGAACCATCCCCACTTCACCAGAGATTGTGTAAAACATATGGGGATTAAAATTTGAAGGGGAAAAAAAAAAAGCAAAAATACCTGTCAGCCAGTACCAAACACTGGTGCAGAAAGAAATAAATCCTATCACTTGGCCCAGGTATTTACAGTGTCGGGTATGCAAAGCAGTTTCCCAAGCATTCATCATTTACAGACCACATTCAGGGTTAGTGTTGAATCATCTTCTGTCAGTATTACTATTTACTAATAATATTTTTCTCTGAGGTGAGTCAGATATAACTGAAATTTCTTAAAAAGGAAACTTTTTCATCAATAAAATCAGAATCTTCTGCCACACTTTGTGACCATAAAAATGAATGCTGTGAAAATAGGTATTAAATTAGATGTGTCTGACCCCGGGCCTCTTATTAAAAGTCCTGTACAACCTGAGAACTCTGTGTACACACAGGAAACATCACAAGAGGGAAACGGGAACTTTAAAAAATTAAAACTCGGAGGAATAACTAGGCGCAGTTTTATTATTTTAACCATAAAACCCAAGAATTTTTCTTACAGGGCTTGAGGTCTTTATGGAAAAAGGGACTGATATCATCCTCTCCCATGCATTCTACAATAAAATATGACACTGTTTCGTACAAACCAACCCTGTGTAAGCAAAATATTCATGATGGGCTTGGCCCCTCAGACGATGCTGAAAGGACTGAGTAAAATGGGCAACATGGTTGGCACATTTACCAACTCGTCTTTGAGATGGCATCAACAGTAATTGAAATTTGACTCAAATATCAGCCCATGGAATTCCTGCTTCATCTAAACAGGCTTTTTAGAGGGAGCAATTATATCATTAAGTTATATTAATATTTTTGTGATGAAGCAATTACTTACCTTTGAAAGTTTAAACACATTATGTGACACTCAAAAGGTGCTACTCCCTCAACCCCAGTCCATAAATCAGTTGCCTTCAGCTTGCCTCATGCAAATTGCCATTTCTGTAGAGAAGCATGCTCCCCCCAGAAGAAGAGAGGGTGCATAATTGTCATGAATTTTTTTCTCATTCTAGAATCTATGGTTAAGTTTCTAGTTCACTCAAGAAGATGCACTCATTTCAGAGAAAGACCATGAAATATTCAGAGAAAAGCTCATCATTTAACTTTAACTTAGAAATGATATGATATACAAACATGGAAGCCCAGTTATGAGATGGTTTCCAGTGTTGTCAGCTGGCTGGAATAACCAGGGAATCCATTCAGCACCATTTGGAGTGTGGTCTGCTCTGCTCCTGGGACAGAACGCATACTTGGTTTTACAAATGGTCCATTTTTGTGTACAAGGAGGAGTGTAGGAATGTGGTGGAGGGACAATGATACAGGGGAATGTAACATGGCAGGCTGGGTGACCAGAAGGCTAAGTGTCACCACGTTTTTACCTGATTGGTGTCTGATGAAGTCACGGAAGAAACTTCGGTAACACAGGCAAGCAGGCAGAAAGAGGCAATTTTATTTAGAAGAACAGATATGAGGAAAGGGTTATAAAAGTGAAAAGGAGACACAAAAACAGATTCCCTGACCCAAACCAGGAAGCTCAACTTGGAGTTGTAACCCAATAAATGTATATCTTTCTTCCTTAATTATTCCCCAAACCCACCCTGTGATGTCACTGTGCCAAGGCTCCATGTCAGTTCTCAGCTCTTGAAATTGTCTTGTCTCTGCTCAGAAATGCCCCACCAGCTGCCCATCTTGCTTAGACTAAAGGTGCCAGTTTAGTTGCCACCCTTACATCTCAAGCATGGCTAGTAAATCCCTTTTGAAATTTGTTTTTGTCCCCATCCTCCTGTTTTCCAAGCCTGCTGCTGTGCTGCCAGGTCTCATTAGAAGATGACATTTGATTAGAGATCTAGGTGACTAACAAGTTTCCAACATGTGGAAATCAGTGTGGCTTGAATGGAGAGGCAGGAAGAATACGTAGCAGAGGGCCAACATGGGGAAATCTGGGAGCTAGTGAGGCCATGAAGAAACTGGAGGAACAGAGAGAAATCCAGTGGGGCTCGAATATGATGACCAGTTAAGCGAAGAAGCATGTGTGGAGACATGATGGTGAAGGCCCTGAGGGTCAAACCTAAGAATTCACATTTATTCCATGTATGAGACAGCAGGGTGAAAGGATTTTAACAAAGGGTGTGTCATATTGTGTCATATTCTAACTTGCCTTTAAAGTTTGTTATGATATTGTTTAATAGCACTGGTCCCTTGGCAATTTTAGTCTGCACTGACTGAGATATTGGGATTATGTGGCTGAATCACTAATATTTCGATTCAATTTAGAGTCACCCATGTACAATGTATATGTCAGGACCTATGTGAATGCAGATGAGGAAATGCGTTGTCTACAAGCAGAAAAGAACCAAAGTTAACATCAGTGCATCACTAAGGATGCAGTTGAAGAGCAAAGGGTGCAAATCTTCCAACTCTAACACTTAGGTTCTTCAAAGCTGATAAGAAAACCTTGGTTCTTCCCTCCATGTTGATAAAGTGAACACTTAGATACCGGGTCCCAAGGATTCACTGGTTTTCTGCTCTTGGAAACAATAGCTATCTAATGGGAACTTGTTCTCCACTGTCTATTGAGATAAAAGTGAAATAAATGATTCAATATCTTAACACATGACCCCTATTTCAAATAATGAATCAGTAACTACAGTGAATGATAAGGTTCCATATCTAAAGGGTCAACACAAGAGAAGTTTATTTTTTCTTATCAAATCCAGTGAGTAGTCTATCCCTTCCCCCTCCTGAGCTTGGCCAACTTAGGTTGTCTTTCTGTTCTATCTCCTTTCTGATCTTTCATTTTCCTCTTCTTAAATAAAGTTGTCTCTAAACCCCCCCCCAAAAAAAAAAAAATCCAGTGAGTGGTGATGATGGGGGAGTCTGTTTCCTGCATGGTTCAGGTACCCAACTTCTGTCCTTCTTGAGACTGTCACCTCTTTCTGGGGCAGCATTGACCAGCAGGACTCTCTGTGGTGACCCTGTGTTGCATGGTGACTCCTAAGGACCTGTAGCTAGAGTGTCAAGATTAGTGGATATTGAAGAAGACTATGTTTTCAACAAATAAGTCTGGAGCAAGTGGACATATGGGCAAAATAACAACGGGAAAAGAGAAACAGATCTAAGAGAGACCGTGACCCTGCCCATACACATGCTACTTTGTAAAATCCACCCCTAAAGGTAGAAGAGGAGGGAATAAGTGATCACACAGTCCTCATTTTTATTTAACTTTACTTAATTTTAATTTAAATCTTCCTGTTGATGAGTGGACATAGTCCCATTTATTAGTGGATATTAGTAGATCTATTTCCTGTTGATTAGTGTCTATAAGAGGATACAAGTTTGACTATCACAATTCTGCCAACTGACGAGGAAGGAGAAGGGTGACACGTGACAGGGTTTTATGGGCCATCTTGATATAGTGCTCCTCAACTCCTCTTCTTTCCATTGGCTAAGATGGAGCCTTGTCTGCTGCACCTCAATGCAGAGGACATAGGGAAATACAGTCTGATTCTGTCCTGGAAGGCAAGGGCACGGATTTCTGGGAATACAGCAGTATTTATGCATCTGTGATGGAAAGTTTGATGAAGGTCTACATGTGCACCTCTTTCCTCCCTTTGAGGGGGACCCATCCAAAGAACTTACATGAAAAAGCACAAAGGCTGAACCAATTAGAATTCCAACTTGCTTTATTCCCAACTGTGAGATTAAGACGTGAAGGATGCTCATGTGCAAGTCTATTTATTGATTCGACAGTTACCTCATGCCTCCTTTGTATCAGGTGCTACCCTGATACCCAGATATGGAGATGGATAAGACACACCCACTCCAGAGGATGTAAATTTAATATGACATATGACACTGAATTAATTTTCCTGGGTGGGCTTAGGCAATGATTTCCATCAGAACGTGTGTGTGTGTGTGTGTGTGTGTGCATGCGCACCCAGTCACGCACATCTTCTATAGAACAATTTTATTTAGACTTAGGGCTGTAAAAGTAGAGGGAGCAAAGTATGTTCAAACCCAAACCAATGAAGAACAGACACATTAGCACTACTACAATGTGAAATTCTCCTTCTGCCAAATCGGTCTGACCCGATCAATCATGGCTTAAGCCAGGGATACAAACTTCTCTTCTCCTCCCCAGAGCATCACCATTACTTCATCACAAACTTAGCAGAGCACATGGGGCAGGAGCCAGAGTCTCTCTCTAGGTCGCCATGGGAACTCGTCTTTTCTCTCTTCTCACCCGTTCCTTTCCTCCTTGCCTTATGCTTGGTTATTTATGAGGCTACTCTGCAACACTACCCAGTGCATTCCTTTCTTTGCTGTCCATGTGTTTGTCCCATTAACGATGGAGGAGTTTTTGCTTCCAGGCCACCCAAAGTCATCTCATCTCATTTCCCAGAATGGCATCCTGATTTCCTTCTGGGGACCTGGCCTCTGTCTTCATGCAGGGTCTTGTTAAGACCAAAATGCTAAGAAGTGTTCCTCTACCATGGCCTGGATGATCAGCCTCTCTCCCCTGGGACCCTGGAGAATGGTGGTATGAGGTTGGGTAGGGGGTGGAGCTCAGGTCTCCAGAGGAAGGACTTGACCAGATGGCATTTGTGGTCAAGTTTGCCTGGACTCTGGCTCTGCCAACTCCCAGTCTTCTTAGAGGCGCAGTCTTAATTCTTCTCATCAATTCTTTGAGTCCCTAAGAGATTTCCCATGAATTTTCTGAACATACATCTGCAAGTGCATATGGAACATGTTATTATTGAACGTCACATAAGCCTAAATGCAAAATCTCTCTTCATAGGCTAATATAATCTGTTTTACATAGAGGCGAAATGAAACACATCCAATATATGCTGGAATCCACAATGGGCAGGGACTTAGTCAAATGCATGTGACCAGATGTTATTTTCAATATGGTTGGAGAGATTTTCATAGGACTCTTGAGATGGAAAGAGACAAAGAGGATTGAGACCTGGTACACACCCTGTAAGCTTTCTAGATTGGAAAAACTTTAAAAGCACTGGAAGAAAGGCCAAGTTCCCACCTTCTTGCTCCCCAGTGCTAATCAGTATTTGTTCTTTCTTCCTTTATTTATCTCCTTGCCCCTCTCATTCCTATCTCTCTGCAATCAGGTTTCTTTTCCCCTAAATAACTCCCCATCAAGGCTTGGAACTTCAAAAGGAAAAATAAATTGTCCTTTTCTATATCTGCTGCAGGGCTCCATACAGGAACTTCTATCATAGGAGGTACTCAGAAAATATTTGCTGAATTGAATGGAGTTGATTTGAATGATTGAATCCAGGTAAGTGGCTTTAGTAAGTCCATTAGCTTTGCCCTGGCAATCTCGGCCCCTGTCCCACCCCATTTCTATTTGGCCAAGTTAGCCTGACATAGAGTGATTCGGTAGTCTTTCTTATTCACTTCAGAGAGTTGGAAATGAGACGTGAAAATGACAGCAAGGAGACATGTCAATAAATCCCCTGGTGGAGCCAGGACTGAAGAGACTTCTGCTGCTGCACGACCTTCACAAGAAGGAAGCCGTCACGGCCACTTGGATGGCTCTCGCAGAGAGCCCGTGACTCAAGCTGACCAGCCGCTCTGCAGGTTGACATCTGGGATTTCCATGGAGAGGACAGATGACACTCAGCATACCTCCGTCTCCTGGAGGCCACGCTCCCCTGGGACATCCGAGTCTGACGGCTGCGAGTCTGCTCAACTCAATGGGCAGAATTCATTCCTGGTGTGGACTTAAAATATTAGAGTCAGATAATAAAACAACAAGCCTCCAAGGCTTATCAACTAATAAGATCTTAAACCTCTAATGTTGATGTGACACACACAGAGGCACCCTCAAGATTTCCAGGGTCTCATGTGCTTTTCCTTACCCACAAAGGTTCCTAAGGGTTGCAATTGGTTTCTAATTTTTGTAAAGTGCTTGCATGTGTGTGTGTGTGAGACACAGAGAGAGAGAACTAAATGTATCTACATCTGAAAATCCACTAACGACAAAAAAAAAAAAAAGGTATATATTTAGCCAAGTGTTTTGTGAATTTTTTTTTTTTTTTTCATTTTTAAAAACCCCAGCCCTGTGATCAAGCCAAGCGGGAGCCTTTCACTCTGGTTATTTATTTATTTTGCTCTCTCCTTTGGAAAGCAACACACATGTATTATGAAAAGCAAATATTATACTCTCTGTTGTCAAACAAAGTTTATAAGGTTCATGTGTCATAGATGAGGCCCAGGACCTCACACAGAAAGTTTCCTGTCCTGGAAGAATTTCTCATGAAATATAAAGTATGGGAAATGAGGGGACCCTTTGCTGCCAGATGACAGGACCAGTCGGTCCTGATGTCACCCACGTGGGTGGAAGAGCCCAGATCATGACTATCCAAGGATGAAGAGGGGTTCTTCCATAGACAATATTGGGGTACAGTGAGGGGAGGGACCACCGAGGAAGTTGAAGGACATTTACTCAGAGGATGCTACTTGTATTGAACTCCATGAAGCTCTGACAACCAGATGCATGAGGCACCAGTCCTTGGGGACACAGGAAGTAGAAGCAAGGTGATGACAAATGGAAGACATTCCTTGGCCTTGGAGCCCACGACCATGGTAGGGCTTGTTACTATTTACAGGAAACTGGCACAGAGCTGTAACTTTCTGTAGACAGGTTGGTGCCATTGTGTGCTGGTACCATGAAAAGCATTAAATAAGGCTTAGCATTTGTCTAAACCATGCTGTATGCACTATGCTTTCTGATATGTATTGCTTTCTCCGACTGGGAGTTTCACTAAAGTCCCTCCCTGGGGAGTACAGAGCGGGAGTTATAGTCAACCATGGTTAATTTGCGCTTTGTGCTTTGTTTATCCAAACCATATGTCTAGATGGTTGTAATTCTGTGTCACTGGCTGTGTAATGCTCTCTGTGCTAAGAGCTCTGTAAATAGCAACAGCTCGGTGCATAATCACGTTGGCATTCTAAGGGGGGAAAGGGGAGCGTCACGTGACGTTTGTTATGGAGACGAAAAAGCCAGGGCTGTCTTGCTGGCTATGATCCCTTGAGGTTTAGTGGGGCCAGACCCCTAGGGTGGATGGGACCCCACAGAAGCCTGATGAGGAGGTCCAGTGCTACCCCAGGGCTCTCCTCCTCATCTTGGGGCTCAAGAACCCTCTAGATATGGATCAGAGCCTTTCATTCAGTAGCCCTGGCTCCTGTGGAGAAGAGTCTTTATTTTCATGCCAAAAAAAAGCTTGAAAAATACGTTGGGCCCGTTGCAGTTTCCTTTTGCCATATTTTTATTTGAGAACAAATTATTTCATTAATAAGTGATGATGTTAAGTGATGACGTTAGGGAGAACTGTCTTTGTGACAAATGACCAACCAGAGTGGCCAGTGCAGGGTCAGCTCTGGAGGACCCCACTCATTCCACACATGGCAGGTGGCTTGTTTGGGCATTGGGGACCTCAGCATCCCAACTCCCCAGGCCCTGGTAGGGGGCCTCTGGAAAAGTTGAAGTCTGACACAGGAGTTATGCAAATGCCACCTCACCCCCCTCTCACGCACCCGGCCAAACCAAAAAAGGACTTAAAGCATGTTCCTCCTCTGGGCAGATGTTGGGGTCCACTCAGGAGCGAGGGGTTCACTTGGGAGAGAGGCACCTCAGGTTCCTGGAGTCGAGCCCTGCCCTGACCCCAATCATGTATCAAGATTCTGGGTCACAGACAGGGTAGCCTCAGGCTGTGGGGGTGGGAAGTGGGGGCAGATGCCGGGGCACTGAAGAGTGGAGGGAGCAGCTGCAGACACCCCAAAGTGACCGGCTGAATAACCCCCCAGCTTTGCAGAGACTCTGCCATCTCCTTGGCCATTGCATCAGTGGGGAGTCTCCAGGCTGTGCCAGGCCCACACTGGCCCACAGTCTCATGTAACTCCATTCCTACCCCTCTAGCCACAGTGTTCCAGTCCCTCTTCTGCCCCAGTCATGCCTCTTGGTAAAGAGCTTTGTTTTGTACTTTGCAGAGAAAAGAGCAGTCGTCATGTGAGTCTCATCTTCCTCACCAGACCCTTCTCCCCAACCTACTCCACTCCTCCTCCAGGCTCCCTTCTGTTGCAGAGAAATGGCCCCACCCCCACCCCTATTCCTGTGACCTTCTCCTCCCACCTTCTCAGGGCTTCCTCGGATAGCCACTATTTCTAGCCCCCAAATTTCCTCTAGTTTCCCCCAAATTTCCACTAGTTTCCTACTCTTAAAACTGGTCTTCTCACCACTGCTCTCACCTTACCTCCCCTTACCCTTTGCAGAATTCCAGACTAGGAGAGGTATGTCCACTCCCTCACCTCCTCTCTCTCTTCAACCCAGGCAATATGGTTTTCTTTCTTCTCCTTCCTCCAGGTTAGCTTCTCCTGATGGCTCCAGAGCCTTGGTCCAGCCCAGGACACTCTGGCTCCAGCACTGAACACTCATCCCATCTCTATTCAGGTGTCTACACACACAGGACAAGCTCAGTCACTATGCTTGTCATACACCCTTTGCATGCTCACATGTGTTTCAGACAGTGCAGTACAAGGTCACCCATCCAAACAGACGCCATCCATGATTATCTGTCCAAACTTTTTTTATTGTTTATTAACCTACTTTTCTTTGGACAGCCCTCTCCCTTGCAGCTCCATTTTCTGTGGGTTAGTTCCATGCCATGTTAGACTGGGAAAGAGGAAATCATTTGGTCAAAATGGCTCTTAAATCCTTCTGTACAATACAGTATACCATTGATAGAATTAACCACCTATAAATTAAAATCTGTCATAAGCAAGAGGCAAGGGCAAATGATAAGCTGCGAAAGGAAAAAACGACTACACATGGACCAAAGGGTTAATATTCTTAATGCTCGGAAATGTCAATGTGGACAAAAGACATGATTAGGAAATTCACAAAAGAAGAACTAAAGGTAAAAATATGAAAAATGTTTAACTTTGCAAGCTGTCAAAAATGTGCAAACTGAAACAATAGTGAAACACAATTTTTCAGCTATTACATTGACAGTTTAACAAAAAAGAAAAAGATGGTCTCGCACAGGGGAAATGAGCACCCATAAGTTGCTGGCATGAGCTTCAAGTGGTACAAGCTCTCCAGAGGGCGACTTGGCAAAATTCTTAAACCTGTGCATGACCTGTTTACACAGTGATTCCTCTTCTAGGAATTTATCCTCAGAAAATAATCATAAATAACTGCAGAAATTTATTTAAAAGATGTTCCCTGGAAGGTTGTTTATAATAGCAAAAAATTAAAAACAAAATAAATGTCTGACAATATGGAACTAGTTAAATAAATGATGGTGTAGTATAATCTATGATCATAGAAAAAAATCACACTTAGAACTATTTAGTGACTTTGGAAAAGGCTCACAATATATAGCTAATGGGGGTAGGAGGTTTTAAACTACCTGTACAGTATGAGCTCATTTTTTTTGTTTTTTAAAAATGTATGTATGTAAATATATGCATAGAAAAAGACTTTAAGAGGATCACCAAAAAGTTATCAGTGATTATCTCTGGGTGGCCAGACGATAGGTGATTTTCATTATTTTCCGAACATTCTGCAATAAAAATGTATTACTTTTGTCTCAAGCTTCTTAAAAACATTAACTTTTATTTAAATTCAGCCTGGAATTCAGGTCTCAGGAGCCCTTTTCTGGAAATTCTGACAACCAGAAGTTGGGGACCACTGAGACCCCGATGGCTCAACCTGACACAACTGGGGTAAGGAACATAAACCAGCTGGCAGCCTCCCCTTTTCAGGAGCCAATAGCCCCATCACTGCCCTTACTTCCCACACTGCATCTTTTGTTGTAGAATGGGGAAGTGATACAAGTTGATGATGGGTTGATGACGATGATGATATAAATTAATAACAGATTCATATATAACAATGAACATTTTTATTGCTCAGTATTTTCCAGACACTGAAACAGTTGCTTTCTAATTATTATCTCATTTAATCCTCACAACCATCCTTTAGCAAAGGAGAGATTGTCTGCAATTGATAACTGCGCATACAGAGACCTGAAAATGATAAAATTCAGCCAGAGTCACACAGCCGTCTGGCATCCAAGGGGAGTCATGGATCTTTGAGAGTCTGATTCCAAATCCCTTGTCCACCTCCATGAATGAAGGGGCCACAGGAGCATTTTTCCGAAGCCAAGTGTCCTAACACCACCACCCAGGCCTCAATTTTCTTTGTGATTCAGCCTTCTATTATGTAGTCTGCCTCCCGTGTGAAAGATTTGTGGCAATTGCATGATGTATGAGGTGCCATTTGTAAAAATATTATTTAGTGTAAAACATGATGTTTTTTCTGCTGATTTACAAGTTGGATTTATAAATCTGCACTTCTCACTATCTGAGTTATATATCTTGCTGCTGATTTATAAAACTTGCCTGTAAATCTTCCTAGCAAACTTTTGATTCAGAAATCATTATTTTAAGAATTAGATTTAGTTAAAACATTCAGCGGCTTTATAGGGGAGGCGGTGGGTCTGCGTGGCTCCAGTTGCCGCTTACAGACCCTATCTCAGCTTTACAAGTCGTGCTCTGGAATTCCGGGAGAAAATGTTCTGATTTAAGGCCATTCACTGTACACTTTGGCAGCAACTGATTGATTTATACAGTTGAAATCCAACAGTAACCATTCATTTCAGACCTGATTTATAGGCCGGTAGGTACGAGGGTTGTCTTCACCCCAAAACTGGTTTGGGGGAAAAGACCCAGGAGTCAATTATACCTCCCCCTTTTTGGTCTCTCTGCTTTATTCAAGAGAGTCAAAACATGCCATCCAGCCCAGAGCCAGAGGCAGCTGAGTTTGGGTGGTTACTCAGTCCTCCTGGTACTCAGAGGGGTTGATCTCAGGGAGAAGAAATGGTGACTCCAAAGAACTGAGAACATATTTGTCAAGTCCCTTAATGAACGAAATGATCAAAGGTCAACAACCACTGGACAGAAACAAAAGGGGGCAGACAGCATAACTGAGTGAGGAAAATGGGCGACCTAGGGAGACTCTAGAAAGATGGCTGCTTTCTTCAAGTGGGGAGACTTCACCTTAGCTCCTCTGGTTGGTGCCATATGAGGTCACTGACTCAGGAATTCAAGAGTATCCAGAAATTCAAAATTCTGTTAAATACCCCAGTCTTAAAAATCAATTTTATTCAGGATTCATTTATAATAATAAAATTCTCGCATGTTAATGCACAGACCAAAGCTCGCACTCATAGGATCACCAACACAATCAAGTTACAGCACATTTTGACCTCCAAATTATTAAATCTTTCATTCACCTATAGTGCATGTCACCTATAGTGCATCATGACAGATACATTTCTGATGTAATTTTCCTTCTGGGTCAACTTTGAAAAAAAAACATTTGTTTATCTTTCAGATGTTTTTCCTTTTTATTGATTATACATATGTATCTTCTTACACTGTTGCATATCCCTAATTTCTCCTACCACCATGTCTCCTGTGAATCATCGTCATATTCACTTGTGCTCATATCTACCCTGAATTTGCCCTCCCTTGCTGTATGCTTCAGTAATCAACTTGTTAATTTAAAATTTTTCTTGTCCTTTTTTTGGTTTCACCTCTGTCCCACTGATAAGTGAAACCTATTCAGCAACCAAAAAAGACAGATTCATGTCATTTATGGCAACATGGATGGAGATAGAAAGAATCATACAACCAGAAATAAGTCAGAAATCATTCTTTTAAAAGAATTGTTTTTGTTCTTCTAGATCCTTGCCTCTTCAGATACTTTTTGCAGTGATCTGGCATTTCATTGAATTTGGGAACATAGGACATCTTAACACTACCGAATCTTCCATTGTGTTAAGAGTATATGTCTTTTAATTAACTTAGATCTTAGATCTCCTTTAATATTAATATCTTTCACCATTTTATAGCTTCCTATGTAGAGATCTTGCATAGCTCTCATTAAATTTACTCCGAGGAACTTAACTTTTATTTATCAGGTAACATTGCTATACAAGACTATGTGATTTGAAAGTACAGAACTCGTCTGTCACTGCAACCACCACCATGCTAGGCATTTTGTTTCAAAATGTTCTTTTCTAAATTATGTATTTTTTAAATATTTGTTTCCTGTTTGTAAATGTACTTAACTTTGCATATTCATTTTATTCTGTGACTTGCTAAATTTAGCTTTGAATCTAAGCACTTTTTATAAATTTCTCAAGATTTTCTATGCTGACTACCATGCACCTTCTTAATAAAATCTTATATATACTTTTTAAACACGTGTATTTTTTTACTTTACCCCTTGCCTTATTACACTAATTAAGGACATTCAGTATGAATATGACAAGAATATACATCTTTGCTTTGCTAAGAATTTAAAGGGGACACATTCAGTCTTTAATCATGAGGGATGATGGTTGCTATATGCTTTCTGCAATGTTCACCATAATTTCATAAATTCTCCCCCTGGGATGAAAAACGCTACTTCTTTTTATGAATGGGTTTAAATTTTATCAAGTTCTTTTCCTGCATCTTTTGAGATGATTATGTGACTTTTCTCCTTATTCTGTAATGTATTACATTAAATTGATGGATTTTTCAAGGTTTATTTTGCATCAAATTCAGTTTACTGATCTATTGTTGAAAGTTTTGGTTTGCTTGTTCATGAGAGATATTTATTAATCTGTAGTTCCCTTTCTATTCCAATGACATTGTCAGGTTTCAATTAAAGATCAGGCTGGCCTCAGAAAGCATTTGGAGAAGCAGTCCCTCTTTCCATTTTTGGAATAGTTTGTGTGATGCTGTCATCAGTTTCATAAGTATCTGATAAAATTAACAAGGAATGCATATTAACTGTAGAAGGAGTTTGAGGGTGCCTTAAATAATCATAATATTTATTTGAATTGTTCAGTTCTATTTATTGATCCTTCATTAAGCTTTAGAAGATTGTGTCTAGAAAATATGTGTCCATTTCATCTATTAAATTCATGTTGTGAATCATATTTCCTTATATTTATGATATTCTTTATTATTCTTATTGCTACTTTTAATTATTCTTTAGGATATATAATTATTTTATTATTTTGGCTATAGATTGGTGTTTTGTAGGATATGTTTTAATATTCCATTTGCATTTTTATATTGACAATTCAGATTTTCATTTTTCATCAATTATTATTACTAATTTTATTAATAATATCAAAGAATAAGCTTTTTGCTCTGTTAATTTTCTCTATCTTCATTTTTTCTTATAATTTATTCTTCTCCTATAGTCGCTGCTTCTTTCTTTCTAGATCTGTAGACTTATATTACTTTCTTTTTCACCTCTATAAAATGGAAACAAAGAATGTTAAATCATTTTCTAATATAAACATTAAAATTTGTTCAAAGTATTGCTGTACTTTCATCTCACAAACTTTAAATGCTACACTTTCATGTCCATTAGCATCAACATGGTTTATCTTATAATTTTCATCAATTCATGACTTATTTAGAAAATTGTTTTATTTCAAAATATTTGGATATTTTCTGAATATTGATTTTTCATTTTATCCAATTGTCATCAGAAAACCTATGTAATTCTTCAATATTTTAAATTTTAGTGACATTTATTTTATGTCCTAGAATATGATTTTTCCATATGCATTTGAGTGAAAATATATCTTAGATATTGGGAATAGTTTTATAAGTGTTGGTTGTGCAAAGTTTTTGGATGTTGTTAATTTGAGCTTCTATCTCATTATCAACAGTGTGTATTTCTACCAATTACTGAGAGGAAAATGTTAATATTTACCTATGATTGTGAAGTGGTCTATGTCTCCCTTTACTTCTATTAATTTTTTCTTCATGAATTTTAATGATCTATGATTAAAGGCACACATATTTAGAATTTTTCTCTTGTTCTGAAGCAAATTATTCTGTTTGCCCTTACCTAATGTCTCCTATTCTCATTTGCACTAATCTTTGTTTTGAAATATACTTTGTCTGATACTCATCTATTCTTGTCAACTTTCCTATACTTAGTATGTCTTTTCCATTTCTCTAGACAAAATAAAGTTGATGCTTCCTCATTTCTTCCATTAAAAAATAATCTTTGTTTTTTAATTGAGGTGCTTATTACATGTACATTTAATGTAATTATTTGATGTGATTACATCTAATATCAATTTGCAACCCTTCCAATGACTTCCATTAATCCAGTTTGCCTTTTATTCTTATGTTGTTCATGCCCTGCATTCTTTCAGCTTTGTCAAATATTTTTAAATTAATTAATGTATTTATTTTACATCATTATCTACCCCAAGGTTCTCCCACCACCTTATCACCCATGCTCCATTGCCTTAATTTTTTGTGTCCTCCCCCATAATCCTCTCCCTCCTCATCTCATGTTCTATACTTCAAACTGTTAAATGTTAGCATTTAATTTTTCTTGTCCAATTGTTTGTTTGTTTTTTTCTTTCTCCCTCATATTAGTGAGACCATTCTGTATTTCTCTCTTTCTTTCTGGTTTACTTCTGCTAGCATGATTCCTTCGAGCACCATCCATGTTGCCATGAATGACGTAAGTTTGTCACAAATTTCATTGTGTATATATACACAGCTTCTGTACCATTCATCTATTTCGGGGCTTTTGTGTTTTTATATCCAGGTTATTGCAACTATAGCGCTGCAATAAGCATCCCGGCATAGGTGTCTTTTTGTCAGATACTTTAAGACTATTTTTTTTTTCTACTGGCTTTTTAGTTACACCTTTTCATTTTTGGTAGGTGACATAGGGTGAATAATATGCATGTTGTATACATCTCTATTTAGAGTCAATATTCTATATCTCTTTATGTTTCATACTTCACATCTAACACTTCACACTCCTTAGCAAGAAAATAAACTTGCAACAGAAAAATTCCATCTAGCTCTTCAAATCCTTTCTGCATTTGCTGCCTTCCCTTTTACTTCTCTATGTAAGTTAAATGCTACTACGGAATGCCTTGGTTTTTCTTTTCAAGAATCAGTTTTATTTCAAGTAATTTTAAACTTATAAAAATAAAAATACATTGATTTTTATTGTAGATTCATTTCCAATTTCTTGTGCCTATGTTCTACATGTAGATTGAAATTTCCCTTCGATCGAATGACAGCTTTGAATGTTTTTCATAGTGCGTGCATCTTATACAATTTTTTGTTGTTCAGGAAATATATTTTCTTCTCAGAGATCATTTTTCCTGGATATAGAATTTTGGGTTGAAAGTGTTATTTTATACTTAAAAAATGTGATTTGATTATTTCTTAGCCTCCGTTGTTTCAGATAAGAAATCTGTAGTCAATTATTTTTTCTTTTCTTGTAGCTAATGTGTGATTTTATCTGACAGTTTTCAAGGTTTCTATAGCTTTAATTTTGGCCAATTTGACTCTTAATGATTTATATGTATCCTGCTTGGGGTTGATGGAATTTTTTCCGTTAAGACACCGTGTAGCATCCAATTTGGCAAATTCATTATTTCTCAAAATTTTTATCTGTCCCACTGTCACTGTGCTGTCCATCAGGGGATCCAATTCTGTGCTGTAAGTCCAGTGCTGTTCATCCTGTAGGTCTCAATATTCCTGCACATCATTTAAAATTCTCAAAAACTTCAAAGAACCTTTGTCTCGTGAGTTATAGCTAAAGACATTTACTGTCTTATAAATTAAAACTGATAAATTCTTCGAAGTTTTACTTCAAAGTTGAGTTATTTTAAGACCGTAAGAATAAACAAGAGCAAGAAGAAGGGGGAAAGAGGAATGGGGACAGGGGAGAAGAGGAAAGGGGTGCAGGAGGCCATTATATATTGTCATGATCTTAATAGAAGAAATATTTTAAAATATTAATGAGAAGAATGGTATTATTTTATATTGTTACAGAAGTACTTCTGATTTAATAACAAAAGGCAGCTAGATTCTCATATATATTCCTGCATTAATCTGTAGTGATAACACATATCACATTGCTTCTGGAAAACTCCATTGTGGCTCCATGAAAGAATAGGGGTGAAAGAGAAAATAATATCTTAATATTATCATTATGCTACTTTTAAGAATGTAGATTTCTGAAATGTTCTATGGACCTTCGAGAACAATTTAATATTTTCAATCTGCTATTTTCTTTTATTTTTCAGTCTTTTCTCTCTCTACACTTCTCATGAAAAATGTCTGTATAGCTGTAAACAAGGTCATCTCTGTTTGTCCAATTAAAACCATCTGTTAAATTCAACCTATAATTTCCTGATGAGTCTGATAATTTTTTGATTCATTTATTATAATTTTCAGTTCTATCATTTCATTAAGTTCTTTTCAGCTCACATACTTTTTCTGTTCTCTCACTGAGACTGTATTTCCCTTTAATTCTTTGAACTTAGTCAGAATACCTATTTTAAAGTCTTGGTTTTACAAGATCTTGGTCATCTTTTAGTTTCCCTGCCTATATTTTCTTTACTCATGTAGCATATTTTCCTTCCTTTTTTCTGCTTAGTATCATCTGATTGAGTATTGTCCATTACAGACTACATGCTGTAGAGAATTTAGATTCCGTTAGCTACCATTGAAGTGTGTATATAGTTTTAATAGGCAGTTTTATTGCTTGCAGAAGATCTAGAATTTATGCCAGTTCAGTTTTATTTTATCATAACATCATCAGTGCAAATGCATTTATCAGTGCTTATCTATGAAAAATCGGAGGCATTTCCCAAGTCCCTAGAACTTAGACTCACTCTCCAGACTTTCTACTCCAGTTTCAATCTCCAGACTCTCTATCTTGTGCTTGAATTTAGGCTTTGTTAGGACATACCTAGAGTCGTTCTGATACCTAAGACACAAATTTCCTGGTGACTCAAAGACTGCCTGAGGTGTTAGCAAGATGCTAAAGTGATCTCTTCCTTCTAAGAGTCTGGCCCCAACAATATCCCTCATCACTGCTTAACCCCTACTTGCCTGTTCTGATGAAACGCCCTCACAGCTATTCTCTGCTAAGTAGTGGTCTTCTCAAAGTGTCTTCAACCTGGTCCTTAGGCATGACTTGCTTGGCTGCCAGACAGTTTCATTTCTCTGAAGCTGCAATGTATAGATTTCAGTCACCTCAGGTGACTGAACTCTGGCCTCTGTCTGCCCAGCTCAGCAGACCTGCCATGGTCTGCTCTGGCACCTGACATAGGGTATTCTATTCTGTTCTGTTCTGTTCTGTTCTGTTCTGTTCTGTTCTGTTCTGTTCTGTTCTGTTCTATTCTATTTATTCATTCATTCATTCATTCATTCATTCATTCATTCATTCATTTATTTTTGAGACTAGGTCTCACTATGCTGCCCAGGACCCACAGGTTCACATTGCCTGAGGTACCACGGACACAAGAGATCCCCAGCCTCAGCTTTCCATGTAGCTGGGATTACAGGCACACGCCCAGCTATTTTTTTGAGACTAGGTCTTGCTATGTTGTCCCGGGTGGATCTCGAACCCACGGACTCAAGAGACTCCTAGTCTCGGCCTCGTTCCATAGGTTGCGATTAAAAGCATGTGCCACTGTGCCCGGCCCTGCTGACCTAGGGTTGTGAGTTCTCTCCAGGCAGGGTGCTACGGGACCAGCGGCTCATCGCAGTAGTCCCCTTTCTCTTAAGAATTGCTCTTTTACTGTATCTATTTTGTAATGTGTGAGTATAGTTGTTTAACAGTACAGCAATCCAAATAATATGCTTTTTGTGGTGAGAACATGAGTTTGGTGTTAGTTCCTTTATCTAAAATAAGACGTAGAACTCTTCCACTTACTTTATATTCTCAGAAAAACGTTTTAGAAGACTAATCTCGTATGTGATGGTGTATAAGTCAAGGATCACCATCCCGGATCCCTGGTCCACTTGCTTCACAGCAGGTGATCCCTAGAGTAACAGAGTCTCCACCACCGAGGGGCTTGTGGGAGGTGCAGGTACCAGACCCCAGTCCAGGCAGACAGTTTCAGAATCTGCAACTCAACCAAGGTCATCTTGTGGTCTTTAATATTTGAAAAAACTCTAATCAAAAGCATATGCACCAGCTAACCAGTGTTTCCCAAACTGATACTAGAAAACATCTGGAATATTTGCTAAAGCTCTTGTTCCCAGGTATCTTCTGACCCACCGAATCAGAATCAATAAGGTGATAATTCTTATCCTCAGGGAATTTGGGAGAATATTGAGCTAGTCCATAAACCTGTGAGATCCAGTGAGCCAAAGGGTCCTTCCCACTGCACGACTGCCCTGGGGTAGCAACTTGATTTGACAGCAAGCAGACAATCATCCAAAGGATACAACTCATGTAGAAAATCACACAGGCACCTTCACTTAACCCTTGAAATTTTAGAGCACATTTTTGAACAGCCTATTATTTACATGGCATTCAGCAGTTTCTTCTCACACATGAAATCTCTAACTTTTAAGTTTTTGCTTCAAAATTGCCTCCTCCAGGAAGCCCTCTGAAGCTGTCAATATAAGTAATGGTGTTCATATTGTTACGGGTGTCGCTACATGACTACGGAGGTTGTACCTCTCCCTAATCTTATTTACATAGACAAGTACCACACTAGAGTCAGAGAACCCATGCCCCCAGTTCACTTAGCTTGATCTTAGCTCAGCTCCAAGATTGGTTCCCAGCCTATCCTAATCTGTGCCATTAGTTCAAGCAGGGGTATATGGTTACTCTTTTATATCCCATATCATAGAGTGCCCTGAACTTGGCTGGGTCAGCGGGAGGTGAGTCCTGGAAGCTGCTATTACAGGGGTGACCATCCTGCCACCTGCATATGGGATAAGTCCTCTCAAATGACAGGAGCAGAGCTGATGGGGGCAGAAGCATGTCTTCCTGACACAGGACACCATCCTCGGGAGCTCCCTGTCTCCCTTGCCAAGGTCAGGCATGTGCAGCTGATATGGGGGAGCAGCTGACTTGTGATCACTGAGAGGTGGGAACGGGAGCTGGGTCCCCTCTCTGTGACCTCAGAGGGTGTTCTTCACCTGGCCAACTTTGCCTTCCCCATCTGCTTCCACTTACCCTACCTTGGTGGCTGCCACTTTGTTGCAATAAAATTGAACTTCACACGTGGATAATTTTAGACCCATGATTTATCCCATTATTAGGTCTGTATTCCAAGCAAAGACTCAGTGATATAGATAAATATTTGCATTCAAGGATATTATTTGAAACTTTATTTGTAACAATGACAATACAAAATTAGCCTAAGTCCAACTATGGAAGGCTGCCAAAATCAGGATCTGTCCACATCATGGGAGATTATACAATCATTTAGAATCTTATAAAGACAAGTTAATGGTGTTGGAGAATGTTCACAATAGAAGGCACCCAAATAACTGCTCTGTATGATTTTGTTATATGTGCATAAAATATGTAAGAATATATTCGTGGTGAGTCTCTCTCGATGACAGTGCTTATGATGAGTGATTTCAAAAGTTTTCTTCATGGTCTTTCAGTGGTTACATGTCCATAGATAAGGGAAAATTCTCATTTTGAAAAAAAGATCTTGGAATTGGAATGTGAAGTTCTGGGTTTGCATCCAGGTTCCAACACTGACTGTATTACCGCAAGTCAAGGAAATCTGCAGAGAGTGAGAAACCCACATCTCCTGTCTCACTGGAACCTGATAAACTGATCAGGGTTATGGACAGGGGAAAAGATGGCAGGTGAATGGTGGGCATTGTCCCAGGCACTGGACTAGGCCACGAGAAGCTGTTCAAGGGGAAATGTTGATGCTGCAAAATTTCAAGTCACCCTTATTTTCTCCAACCCAACTTTTTAATTAAAAAAATTAAGTTCATGTAATAAAGGTTTAATTTAATTTAAAAAAAAATTAAGTTCATGTAATCAAGTTTTGTGTAGTTACAGAAGTGCCCCTAGTGGTTAAAAAACAAATTACAACCAATAACTGCTTATATTATAAAATCTTAAAAAAGCACCCCAGACTGGTATCTCTACCCTCCAACCTCCTGGAGCAGCAGCCAGGTAGGGGTCTCTGGTGCTTCAAGATGCCTGTGGCCTTAAGTGGGTGCTCCTACTTTTGACCAAGGGGCAGAAGTCATCTCCTGCCTGAGTCCTTCAAGGTGACTCCGGCTTCTCTGCAAATGGTGTCATTTAGAATTCAACCACTTTAGAATCTGTTCCCAATATTTATTTATTTAACTCAAAAATGAATGCTCTAAGGCACCACAATCTCAATTTTCTGAAGCAACTTTAGGAAAACATTTGTACAAACACATGAGATGGCTGTGAATTCTTCAGCATTGCATGGCAGGCCATACACTGTTATTAAAATAACAGTCAATACACCCTTATAGTTGAACATCTTAAACTGAGCTACAGTGAAATGAATCAATAGGTACTGATGTACAAAATCTCCAAGTGTTTTTTTGTTTGTTTTTATTTTAAGCAAGCAAATTGGCAATTGAAGTGGAGTCCATAAAACGATTTATAAAAAGATAAGTTGAAACATTACAATTCTAATTTATGTGGGTGTATAGAGGCATAAGAAATTTAGAGTCACAGTAAATGTATAATGGTGGTTATATTGGGGGGTACAGCGTGGTGGGAAGTAAAATGTACTTGTATTTAAATCTTTTTTCCAGGAATGTATTCATATATTTTCTGTGCAATTAAAATTAATTTTACAGTCAATTGAGATAACTGACAGGTAGCTGATAATCAAACAAACAGAAAATAAAATGTAGACAATTGAAGCCAGGTTTCTCATTGATGTAGGATAAAGTTACAAAATTGAAAAGGAAGGAAAGAGAAAAACAGTCCACAGGGTTGAACTAGAATTGGAGGTCTAAGTATGAGCTCATGATATTAAAAAAAAATGGACAGAAGGAGGATGGGAAGTGAAACAGAAAGAGTAGAAAGAACAAGCTAGCTCATAAGTATATAAGTAGAGAGGTTAGAAGCAATGACACCCCAGTAACAATGAGCACGCTTAGCACCCGAGACTTAGCACCCGAGGTTTCTATATGCATTTCACACTAGATGAATACAGAGTTCTTGAAGAAATGGCTTATGCCCAGCCTGGAAAGGGAAAATACAAGATGAGCCTGGACCATTTTCTTCTGCCAAAAAGTTAGTAACTGCTCAGAGAGGAGTGGGCACATGTAAAAGAACAAAGGAGCTAGTCTGAAAGGTCTCCCACTGGCCAAATCTGGGACTGTTTTAACATCAAAATGAGCAAAGCCAGAAAAGAATCCTGTCCCATGGAATGAAATAAAATCCACACGTTTCACTGATGTGAATGAGGAGATGGAAATAAAAGGGAAACTTTCCAAACAATGAGGTAGTATAGAAGGAACAATAGATTTAGGAAAAAAAATAACAAAAATCTTTAAACAACTTTCAAAATAATAATAAAAAGCAATCAAGAATCAGAAAGTGAAGTTAAAACCAGGGGATGAACATTTAATGAGTAACTGCATATTTATAGTCTCAAAATACCTGCTCCTAAGATACTTACTAATCACAAAGGGAGAAGTGGAGCTCCAGCATGGAGAAACCTGGCAACACCATAGTAACCAAGCCAGTGCAGTGAACAGGGGTGCCCAGAACCAAGGCCTAGGTCTCCCTGGCACCCACAGAAGAACAAGACACCACCCAGATACCCTTTCTGTTCAAAACGCTTTCCCAGATTCTAATCCTAATAAAATATCAGACAAACCTACACGCAGAATATTCGATCAAGGAACTAGCCTACAGCCCAATAAAGTCCACACTGTGACCACGTAAGAAGCCCAAGAGACTGCTCCCCATTAAGAGAGGGTGAAATATGGGGGAACTAAAGGCAGCAAGTGAGGGGAGGTTTCCTTTGCCATAAAGAAAGTGTTAAGATAGTGATTCAAATCAGAATAAAGTCTGTACATTAGATAATAGCATCATCCTGGAATCCACTTCCTGGTTTTATTTATTTTCTGACTCCTGCTATATTTCCAGCAAGTACATACTGAAGTACTTAGGTGTAAAAGGACACCTTGTCTGCAATTGATTTTCAAATGGTTCAGAATGGTGGAAATGCATGCATGCATAAATGCTAATTTGCAGCTTATATGTATACAGTGTGTGTGCATGTACGCACACACATGTGCAAGGAAAGAGGCAGAGAAGGCCAAAAGAAGAGGGTAGAAGCTGAACCAAGGTTAGCAACTAGGGACTCTGCTGAAAAAAACTAAGAACTTTCAAAACTTTGCTGTCAACCTGAAACTGAGAAGATAATCAATTTGAAAGAAAAAGGAGAAAGACAAACAAGTGGCCCCAGATAAACAAGGACTCGCAGCCTGTGTCAGCCCAAGCAGAACCAGTGCACAAGGACAGTCTCTGAACCGAGTATAGAGGAACCGGGGGCCACAGCTGACCCAGGGAGAGGGGAGAAACAGACTTTTTGATGCCTGTTTCTGAAACAGGACAATTAACCCTGAAGCCAAGGCAGGCGGGCAACAGGGTGACAGCACGTGGAGGGTCACAGGCACGAGCGGGCCTGAGGACATACTCAGTGCGCAAGAGCCACGAGCGTCTGAAAACCCACAGGGCAGGGAGGGCCCGTCACCAGAGAAACACAGAAGGAGCAAAGTGGAGGTGGGTCAGCCTCCTGAAGAGACCATCAGTGCCCGTCCGGCTGCTGACAGCCACTTCATGGAAAAAGTCACCCTTTAAAGCCAGTCACCTTTTAAAGCCAAGGTGCTCCAGGGACTCAGATAGTTCCTGTCCAGGCCAGAGAAGGCAGGGAAACCATGTGTCCCTTGACCTAGTGGGCAGGCGATGCCAACCAATGCCTGAGCTTTGTCAGCCTCACCGGCACCTGCGGATCTGACTTCTGGAACTTCGAGGAGGGTAAACAGGTACCATGGGCACCAGGGCAAGCCCGTGGGCTACCATCGGCAGCAGGCCACTGAACCCGGACCCTGGCACAATCCACAGGTGTTCTCAGATCTGTCTGTCTGTCTCTTTGTCTTTGTCTCTGTCTGTCTGTCTCTCTGTCTCTGTCTCTCTATCTCTGGCTTTGATCTATAGAAATATAGAAAGTAGATTAAAATTCTCCGGCAGTTTAATGCTTCTTAGCTGGAAAATACTCTGGGCGTGCAGTGCACAGCAAGTCAGGACAGGGGGGGCCAGGACAGGGGGAGCCACCAGAGGCAGTGTCAGCAGCCTGCGGACCCCCCTCCCCCCCGTCAGGCTTACAAGGCCAGGCAGATGTTCCAGCTCCTCATCCTAGACCCCCAGAGAGTGCTGTCACCCCCCATGTCAGCAAGGAGCTACCAGGTGATGCTGAGAGTCTAGCAGATGAGCAGCCATGTCTGCTATCATCACAATCATTCACTTTCCAGAAAGCACCTGGAAAGCGAGTTCCACGGAGCCTTGGTCTCCGAGACCAGGCCAGAGCGGTTATGGGCTCAGCCGTTCTAGCTGTCAGGCGTCGCCAGCTGCAGGCACCAAGCATTCAGCACCTGCTCGCAGTGAGCTTGCTGGGTAATGCACAGACAAGCTGAACCAGATCTTTCTGAAATCTTACAGGCACCAGAGGAAATTCTTCTAAGGTTTCCTAAAAATGTATCTTCAAACGCATCCGAGTGTGGGTTTCCTCCCATACCCGCAGCAGACACTGTGTTACCCTGGAGTCTAAATCATCTTTTCCCTTTTGCATGGTAAAAATCTTCCCTGACAGCCAACAGAGCATATTCTTCCTCTAATTGTTGGTTTACCTCTCTCAAACGCTGGAGGATCTCCCCATCTTTAATCCTTACCTGCTCATTCATTAGCTATCAAGCGAGGCTTTTTTGGAACAATTATATTCTGTCCCACTGTCAGCTCTTTCTGTGCAGGTAGAGGATCCATCCCGACTTCTCACACAGGATGTAAATTATTGCTGGCATTCCGGTACCTGAAGAATGATTACACCCAGCGCACAGTTAAATAATGGATGCTTAGCACGGTGCATTGTAATAAGCAAAAGATATGAAATATCTACTATTCTAAGTGGAATATGCTAAGTATTTTTTTAATAATAAAACCGTTTTGGGGAAGACAGGCTATTGAATCATAGTCCCCAGAAGAGACACTCCATGCATCAGCTCATTCGTAGAATCCGGTCAGCAGTCTTGTCTCATCTGTAAAATGGGAGCAATGATCACAACCTTCATGAAGCAGAGGTTCTGCAAGTGAACATTGGGTACTGAGCCCAGCGCATAGTAGGTGCTCAATACATGGAAGAACCAACTTAGCTGCAGAACAAATAGGTGTGAACCAGCCACTATCAGAGGTGACTTGGACTCAGTGTCTCACCACAGGGAGAGGTTGGTATTTCCTCTTCCACTAAGTGCGACAGGGAGGACTTACCTTGCCACCAATGTGGAAGGTTCTGGAGGGGTGAGAGAAATGGCATTCTGGCAACACTTGAAGATCTGTCTCTCCATCTGAATCCTTGAAGAACTGCAGCCTCTAGGTACATCTCAGACCCAGCTCACCAGGTCTCCCCAGAACATCACTGCTGGGGGAAGCCCACAGTGATCCTCAGAGGAGGCTGAAGGGCCGCCTTCTTTGGGGCTGTAGGTTTGCCTTGGGCCCACTGCGGCCCTCAACACCCTGGGCACCGTAGCACAAGGCAGAACACGAGGTACCAGGTAACCCCGCCCACAGTCTGAGCCAGCTAAGACCCAGTGTCAGCATCAGTTCCTGATGTTACCATAGTAAGTTCTCACAAATGTGGTGCCGTAGATAACAGAAATCATTCTCTCACCATTCTGGAGACCAGCAGTCAGAAATCAAAGCGTTGGCAAGAACATGCTTCTTCAGGGGGATCTAGAGGAGAGCCTTTTCTAGAGGCGAACCACCTCCAGAGGAGAATCTTTTTCAGAGGGCAACCTTTCCCAGAGGGCAACCTTTTCCAGAGGGGGGCCTTCTCCAGAGGGGGGCCTTCTCAAGAGGGGGTCCTTTCCCAGAGGGGAACCTTTCCCAGAGGGGAACCATTCCCAGAGGGGAAACTTTTCCAGAGGGGAAACTTTCCCAGAGGGGGACCTTTCCCAGAAGGGAACCTTTCCCAGAGGGGGACCTTTCCCAGAGGAGGACCTTTCCCCGAGGGAGACCTTTCCCAGAGGAGGACCTTTCCAGAGAGGGACCTTTCCCAGAGGGGGACCTTTTCCAGAGGGGGACCTTTTTCAGAGGGGGACCTTTCCCAGAGGGGAATCTTTTCTAGAGAGGGACCTTTCTAAAGGGGAGCCTTTCCTAAAGAAGAACCGTTTCTTATCTCTTCCTTTTTCTCCTGGGCACTGGAGGCCAACATTCCTGGGACTATAGCCATATTACTCCGATGCCTGCCTTTATTTTTACACCACCTTATCCTCTCTGTGTCTTCCCCAGTGTCTCTAGTAAGGACACTAGTGACTGGAGTTAGGACTAATCAGGAAATCCAGGGTGATCTCTTCAGCTTAAGACACTAACTAATATCTGCAGAGATTCTTTGTCCAAATTAAGTAACATTTTCATTTCCAGAGTTGGGGCTGTGGACTTATCTTTTAGGGACCACCATCCATCTATAAAGACACTGCGTCTTCATCTGTAAAGCCTGAGTAATAATTGCATCAGCCTCAAAAGATTATGATGGGATCTTAAGATACTTATAATACTAACTACAGTTATTACAAGTGTCTTGGGTAGAAAGATAGCGTACGAGTCTTTCTGGATCCAAGGGCAACACAGATGTTCTCCTGATTGGTTAGATAGAAACAATCCTCAGATGCCACTCGAACACCAGGCTGAGGGCATCACAAAGGTCCCTAGGATGCCCCTTGTGGGTCCCAGGACAAGATGCTAAGGGACAGTCATGGCAACTGAAAATCTTCTATTCCCATTTGGAGGACATCACCACCATACTAGCAGCTTAAGAAGTGGGGACATAAAAGTCAGGTTTTATTACTTACACATGCGTTCTGGGAAGACACAGCTTTTTGGGGTATCAAAACGTTGAGCTGCCTTTGCTCTGCTCAGCCCCTGCCCAGATCTGTCCTCAGACAGCACAGTGGACCTGGGCAAAGATGTGTCTGAGGGTGTTTACTACCCTTGTGGTCAGGACAGTAGACTGGGGAGAGGAGGGGAGGAAAAGAAAGGAAAGGAACAAAAGAAACAGAGAGAAGATGGCCATGGTGTCTGTGGCCACAGGAGTGGCTGGGAGGCCCTGGTGGCCCCCAAAGGATTAACTCCTCTGCAAGGGTTAGAGCCAGTCACCCACAACGCACGGACAATGATCCCCTTCTTGTGACAATACTGTCTATGCATGCATGGGCCCACAGGCCTGCAGGGGAGGGCGAGCACCGGTTCCTACATCCCAGCCATGTGGGAAGGGCCCGGAAATGCACAGCCAGTGGCTTCTTGGACTCTGCCCCTCCAGGAAGGGCTGGGGACTCAAGGGTCTGAGCGCTGTGTTCCTGCAACGTGTGTGGGCTGTAGCAGGACGGCCACAGAGCTCACCAGTGTCAGACTGTGGCTGATTCTCCTGTCAGTGGGGGTCCTACAGGCTTGGGACCTGGAGCCAGCCTGCCTGTGCGCCTCCCAGCTCCCCACAGCGCTGGAACAAAGGGGTTCACTTGGCGGCTCCTACACTTTTTCCTAATCCTATAAGGGCTTGGACACATGCCAGGTGCTGGGCCCTTGGTGATCTTGGCCCAGTGGGTGAGGGTCTTCAGGTCAGTGGACCCCTCAGACCTGCCTCCAAACCCTGGCTTCTGTGTCCACAGGTCCTCCACGTGCACAATATGAAGGACACGTGCGAGGCCATGTCTGCCTGGGGCTGCTGGGTGCCAGGCTCTGTACCCAGGGCCGTGTGCCCTCTCGCTACAGAGCGAGCAGGCAGGCTCGTGAGTCAGCACACAGCTATGCGCACAGGTGCAGTGAAACGGTGATCCGCTGGGAACCCAGCCTGCCAATGCCCAGGGTCGAAATATAAAACATGCCATGACTCGCTCCCTCCAAGAGGCGGCCTGGCTTTCACATCTCCTAGGCTTTGTTTTTCCACAATGGAAGCATTTCTGAGCCCCTACCTTTGTAAACAGACACCGGCTCCGAAAGCGGGGTAACTCTCCAGCTGCATCTTCGGCGTCTCTGCTTTCCCACGTCTTGGAGGAGTGAGTTCAAGTCCTTGTGCTGCCCGCAGCTGCTGTGTGACTCACCTGGGCCGAGTCACCCACCTGGGCTTCCACCCGCTCTGCGCCATCACAGTCAGCGGGGCTGGAGACCAGCCTGAAAGCACCAGGCAGAGAGGCTTACTTGCTTTCCAGGTGCTGACACGGTCAGCCTGCTGCAGGAAGAGCTGGGGCTGGGGGGGGGGGGGGGGTGGCAGAGGACCAGTCAGTGCAAGTCAGGGAGGAAGGACCAGGGGCCCCAGGCTCTGTGGGAGGGGCTCCTTTCAATGGGAGAAATAGTTATTGGGCCAGTTTCTTACTATGGAGGAGAGGTCGGGGTTTCCTTTCCCAAGGCAGGACCCTGTGGTCCTTTGGAAAGGAAATAATGAAAGAATTTGTTCCCCATCCCCTGTTTTCCTGGCACTCTAGGAACTGGGAGAGAGGAGGCTGATGGAATTTCAACTGTGGATATCTGGGGACTCCAAGCAAATGCCCCTGAGCCTTTGAGTTCCTGGCCTCCCCACCCCTCCCC